>JAESVK010000153.1:2404354-2445200 GCA_017140935.1 Hamamelis virginiana | reverse complement strand
ATATATAATCATATGTAAACTCTAATGGGTTGGCCTTGTGTTGGTGGGAGTGAGGTAACTAAAGTCACATGTGGTGCACCTCAGAGAGACTAATATCACACAGAAACAAACATCAATTGAACTTTGAAATACAACAATAAATAACTCTGTGAAACCACAGATTACAACAACACTCAACTTTTCTATTACTCTAACTCTCTTTTCTTCACTCCACACACTTACGCTACATTTCATACACCTATTTATAGCTAAAATCTAACAAACAAGCTACCAGACAAGCAGGATACAAATCTTATCATTGATGATCCACGGTCGCTTTTTACAATTATCTGATAAAGGCGTTAGGCTTGAAAGCTAACCACTCCTTAATGTTGCTACCGTAAGCCATATTTATCTCTTCAGCGTTAAGTTAGGTAATATAGCCAAGGAAGAGAACCATCTTTGTTGCATACCAAAGTGGAGGCCCTCTATCGGAACCCTCTTCACCACCTCTCATCGTCGGAACCCTCTTCACCGGATTCCTCTTACTGCCGGAACCCTCTCTCTCTGCATTGTGCAGGAGCTCACACCCTAACCCCTCCCATTCGTGAACGCCAGTACCTCCATATCCTTCCACGAACCATCTCCTTAAACCCTCTCTCAAACCCTAACCCCGCCGATACTTAGAATGAGGTACAGGTCAACCCAAGCTTTCTCTGCTGCGAAACATTGAAGACGAACCTTATATGCTACGAAGCACTGCTAGACCTTAGCCACACTGCTTACCGACCACCATTTCCATCGAATGATGGATTGAGGTTGGTTTATTCAGGTTTCTATGTTTTTTTATTTAGGTTTCTGCATTTATTTTTTGTTAAAAATATGTTTGTCTTAGAAAAAAATTGGGGGAACAACTCACCAGTACCTTTGGTTTTCAGATTAAAGAGGTAAAGAACTCAACACTCTGTTTTCTCTTCGAAATTTTTGTGGTATTGCTGCATCTCTACGCCATTGATGCAATAAATTTGATTTATCTAATATTTGGAAACATACGTGTCATTTTTTTTCCTAGCTTATTTCTATCTTACCAAAACATGTTAATTATTGCAGATATTCATGAATTGGCGGTTTCTATGTGGGTTGTACAAATACACATTCACATTCGATGCAACCCAAGTGGATTCAATTTCTTTTGCTTCCACGGTATATAACATTTCATTTTCCTATATATTTCTTCAAATTGTGTAAAAGCGTAATTAAAGTAAACATGTTGGTTCATGTTAGGTTGAGATCGTTATAATTTATATAGTTTTTGGGGGTTGGATAGAGACTTAATTGGATTTAAATATTTTTCTTTCATTACATAGAATTTTGAACTATTGATTAATTAATAAGAAAACATTATATTCAAAGTGTTATAAAGTATTTATGTACACAACTTAAAGTTTAGGAATGATCTACAAATATCATAAATAAATAAGGATGCCGCGCCACGAACTATGTTGGATAACTTATTTTATCAATCAGAATCAAACAAACATAAGCTCATCAAAAGAGTTATCCATTTCAAGATTCTATCCATCTTCTAAACTAATATGCTAGCACATAAACATATAAGATGGCCTTTGATGGATAGAATATTCACTCAACTCATATAGGAGTGTATATAAGAGTCTCACAAAATATGGCGGGATTAATTAAATATTGGTGGCAACATAATTGCCCAATATTTCCATAGAAATTAAGCCAAATATTTAATTAAGTTGATTTTAGAGACAATGTCTAAAGAAATTACATTGCACAAGCCTCCCAATGGTCACAAATACTCCCAAGAATGTATAATAAGGTTCTGGAATTTTTCAGAATTAAAATAAATAAAAAACAGAATTTTTATTTAATTTTTAAAGCTCATATTAAAAGGTATTAATTATGAAAAATATCCAAAGACTCATATTTTTGACACCTCCAGCCTAGAACAGTCCCAAAATATCCCAAAAAAATTCACATAAAATTTCAGAATTTTTGGGTACACCAGTGGGCCCCACTTGCTCAAAATATCATTTCATAAAGGCCATTTTTAATCAAAAAATTAAAATAAATATTTCTGTAAATCCAAAATTTTTTTTAAAATGCCCAAAAAATAGGAAATTCAATTTTGAGCACACTGCAAAAAACGGGGACAAAATCGGAGTCCGGATGAGCCTTCACGCGCCCTCACGCGCCGCTGCCCGCGAGTGGGCGTGGTTGCGGAGGATAAGCCCAGTCAAATGCCCAGTCAGCGCCTATTAAATGGAAATGGGAATCGTCATAAAACCTGAATTCTGTGGCTAATATATACTTGGCCCACTAAATTCCAACCTGATTTTCGTCTCAAAATCGACCTCAAAAATAAGAACTCTGCTATGCCACAGTGCAAAGTTTATCAACATCATTTCTCAGCACAAGCACCATCATTGCCCTCTTAACTTGGAAGTACTGAAGTACATAGTACGTACTAGTGCATGATGTCGACGGAGTCCCTGGCGAGAGTTGGTCACGGCGACCAGACGAGGAAACGCCCACGCCCTGCCCCCTACGTCGATTACGACAATGGGCTTAATTCACCTTCTGATGAGGGCGTGGAGTCGGTGCTTCCTTCTTCTGGTTATGGTGATGAATCCACTCCAGACTCGAAAAATGGGCCACGCCCAAAGAAACCCAGAATCAAGGCCAGCTCTCCTGATATGTGTACTCCTACTAAGGAGATATGTTTACATCATTCACCTTCATCACCTCTAACCATAACACCTGCAGGATACAGTACAGGCACTCCCTTCCCAAACCGTTCTTCAGCTAGTGAGTTACATTTATCTTACTAATTAATTACCCCCGGCCTTGTTATTACTGTTGCTAGCTCTTTAATTTATATTTCCCCTGGCTCTTATTTGTAATAATTTTACCTAAATTTGTTTTTGGAGTCCCTTGATCTAAATTGCCCATTTCAATTAGCGTTGTCTAAAATCAATTTTAAAAAAACTAATTTTTCGCATATTTCTTTAGACACTTTTTTTATCGAAACCATCGATCTCTTCACGTGCTTATTAAAATTTTCATACAATAAATTGATAATGGTGACAAAGGTTGAAGTATTAGTTTTTGCCGACCATCCTATTAACCCTTAAATTATCTAGAAGTGATTATCAATCTCATTTCTTAAATCAAATGGAATTTTGAGCTCCAAAGTGATTTTAATTTTTTAAACAAAACTAATTAATCCAAATGAGATCTCAATACATGCATAGTTGAGTACACGATAATGATTTGAGGAGTATGTATAGTATAGTTGTCAAAGTTAGACCCTTTAACTCTTATCACAATCACTTCAACATCTAGTTAGTTAGAATGAAAATTTGGATATGTTAAGAGTTGATTTGGACATAATTTTACAAAATATGTGAAGTAATACTTCTCCAAAAATAATTTTAGACGACTGGTTGGGCTAATGCAAATGAAGCCGTAGCAGCCTCTACATGAAGGCATGGGCAAGCCACATGGAGAGGAGGGCAAATGCCCACCCTCAACTTTTTAAAAATATTATTTTTTTATACATATTTTATAATAATTAGAAACTCGCCCCTTGTCAAATTTTAATTTTGCTCCTAAATTTTTTTACTATTGCAGCCCACCTAATTTTTATTCTTGTTATTTAAAATCCAATTTAAGTGAATTGATAATTAAAATTTGTTAGCTAATTATATATGCATATACAGAGATGCTATTATCAGGTCAATCTAACGCAAAGTTGTGTCAGGTCACCTCCATATGGCCAATTTCAAATGAAATTTTTTAAAACTGGCCGTTGGATTAGATACTCATCTTATGAATGTCATGCCTGCAAAAAATCACAGTGATCCAACGGTTAGTTTTTTAAAAATATAATTGTGAAAATATGCAACTTATTTATTCTTCAAAATATCACTATTTTTTAGTTTTTTTTTAAAAACCATCCGTCGGATTACTGCTTTTTTTTTTTTTTTTTTTGCAAACATGACATACAGAAGAAGAGTATCTAATTCAATGGTTGGTTTTAGAAAATTTCTTATGAAACTAGCCATATGGAGGTGACTTGACGCAACTTTACGTCAGGTTGACTTGATAATAGCATTTTTGTATACATATCAAAGATGTTATATATTGTCAGGTCGACCTAACGCACAGTTGCGTTAGTCAACTCATTTGGTCAGTTTCAAATGAGATTTTGTAAAACCGATCGTTGCTCCCTTATCCTATACAAATTTGTTAGTTCATTTATCAAAATCGTTCCTCCACTTTCAACTTAGCAATATTTTATTTCTCAAAAAGACTAAGGACCTTTTATGTTAAATTTTTCTAAAATCACTTTTGAATAATTCTCTCTTCACACAATTCTTTAAAATTATGTTCAAATTATGTCATTAAGTATTAAAATTTATATATTAAAAGTAATTGTGGCAAAAGTTGTAACTTCCTAACTTTTGACACAATCACTTATTGTATGAAAATTTTGCCAACATCATATCTCATCTTAAGTTGTCTGAAAGTGATTATCACTGCATCTCTTAAATCAAGTGAAATTTTAAGTTCCAAAAGTGATTTTAGAAAAATCTAATGGGCCCTAATTATAGTGCTTTTTGCAAGATGAATAATAAACTAATTACTAATAAAAAAAAAAATTACCCCTAAAGCGAATTCCTGACCCCTGCATGCAGGCATCCATTATCATAACTATAAAACCATCTATTGTCCACTGAGTTTAGATATACATGCCTCTATTTATCTATATATGTTCCACTTTTCAATATATATATAATACTGGTATTTTTCTCGTATAGATAATCACAGCTCCAGGAGCTCCTACAGTTGGAAAGAAGGCGAAGTTCAGGATGAGACTGATCTGGACTTGATTGGTGGCAGATTAATGTTTGAGCATAAGACGACTAAGGAAGTGTTTGATAGGCTCCAGAGTGAAGTACAGCCAAAGGTTGTTAAACGCTTAAAGAAACTGGCGGAAGTGGAAGCAAAGTATGAGAATGACCTTGAATTGGCTGATTCCGCATATCTGTTGAAGTTGCTTAGCTTTCCAAATCCTCAGCTCCAAAGTGTTGCGAAGAAAGCTGGCGAAGGTTCAATGCTGCTGCTGAAAGGAGTGAAGTTAATGACTGCAGGCCGAGAGCTGTTGCGGGCTGCTATATCTGACATGCCACCTTCCGCTGAGTGATGATTTCTATACTTTTTTTTTTTTTTCTTAACTAATAATATTGCGGGGTTTTTGTTACTTGCAATAAGTATTTGATTTTCATATATGTAATTTGACGAGTAAAACGCCCTCGTTTTGCTCTGGTTTCATTTATGTAATCCTTAGCTCCAGGACTTGTTGTTATCATTCTAAATCTATACGTAATGTTTAAAGTGCAAGGTTTTAGCCGAAAAAAGCCCCCTAATTAACTGAAGAAATTAAGATGGCTCTCAAACTAGTGAAATTATAAACCCTTTAATTTCACTATATTTTGATTATAAGGACCTTATCTTAAACAATGAATCGATTTAATTTGTTTTAATTTAAAATTCATTTTTAGCGATGACATGTCATGATTTGGGCTAAGGAATTGTAGAATTAGGGAAGAATGATTCACTCTTTGAACTTCTTTTTTTTTTCAATGGTCAGGGGTGTCTGGTCCAGCTTATGCAAAAGGAACCCAAATAAGCAGTTCGAGTTACTGCACCACTGTGAATGTGCCTCCCGTTGTGGCACCAACCCCTACTCCTACACATGTTCCTGCACATGGGGAGAGACCTGAAAAATTCAATGGTACTGAGTTTAAGAGATGACAACAGAAAATGTTGTTTTATCTTACAACTTTGAATTTGGCAAGGTTTCTTTATGAAGACGCACCTATTCTCAAAGATGGTGAGACTGATACTCTTACAATTGCTGCGTTAGAGGCGTGGAAACACTCCGATTTTTTATGCAAGAACTACATCCTCAATGCATTGGACAACTTATTATACAATGTGTATAGTCCAATATAGATTGGAAAGGAACTTCGAGACTCCTTGGACAAAAAGTACAAAACGGAAGATGCCGGGCTGAAAAAGTTCGTTGTGGGCAGATTCCTTGATTTTGTAATGATAGACTCCAAAACTGTGATAAGCCAAGTGCAAGAGCTTCAAGTGATTCTACATGAAATTCATGCCGAAGGTATGTCTTTAAGTGAATCTTTTTAAGTTGCTGATTTAATTGAAAAATTGCCTCCGTCTGTCTTGGAAAGAATTCAAAAACTACTTGAAGCACAAGCGCAAGGAGATGTCTCTTGAGGACTTGATTGTGAGATTAAGGATTGAAGAAGACAACCGAAATTCTGAAAAGAAAAAGGGGAAAAATCATATGGATTCAAAAGCTAATATAGTGAAGCAAACGCCAAAGAACAATAACAATAAAAAGCGAAAGTTCTCTGGCCAAAGCTCTCAAGGGTCTAAAGGAGGAAACCAATGTGCCAATCCAAAGAGGTTCAAAGGAAAGTGCTTTGTTTGTGATAAGCCTAGACATCGTACAAAGGATTGTCGTCAAAGAAAGACCCAAGGAACCAACAGAAATGCTCAAGCTAATGAAGTGGAGACTCTTTCAGATACAATAGGTGACATGAACCTAACTGCTGTGGTATCTGAAGTAAATCTGATGCATAATCTGAAAGAATGGTGGGTGGATACTGGAGCTACTCGCCACATATGCTCAGACAAAGGAATGTTTTCTATTTATCAATCAATGGATAATGAAGAACAACTTTATATGGGAAACTCCTCTTCTTCTAACATTGCTGGTCATGAAAAAGTCATTTTAAAGTTAACTTCTGGAAAAGAGCTTACTTTAAATGATGTGCTGCATGTGCCAGATATTTGCAAGAATCTTGTGTCTTGAAACTAATCCCCATTAAATCCACGTATCGCACAATATTAAGGTATATAATATTAATTTTGATGGTATCATCCACCCTTCATGGATCAATTCTTAAAGAAGTGGAATTTCAATTTATCGTGCAAGAAAGTTAAACTAGGGGGCGTATCCAAAACCCATACATATTATGGGGTATATAATATGCAAAATTGTGGAGCACTTACAATTGTGAAAGAGTCTCCACTTCATTAGCTTCGACAAGCTAATGGCATACACAAAACATGGGAGAATTGAAAGTGGGGCATCTTCCAATTCTGAACACACAAAGCACGTTGAAAGAGCCAATGAAATAATTACCTCTCAATTATTATTATTTTTTTTTTTCAAAATGAATGGCACACACAAAACATGGGAGAATCGAAAGTGGGGCATCTTCCAATTCTGAACACACAAAGCACGTTGAAAGGGTCAATGAAATAATTACCTCTGAATTATTATTATTATTATTTTTTTTTTTTCGAAATGAATGACACACATAAAACATGGGAGAATCGAAAGTGGGGCCTCTTCCAATTTTCAATAATAAAATTCTAGTTAATAGAAAAATAAAAAGGTCACTATTCAAAAGAAACAATATTAGAGGTAAGACCGCAAGACTAGAATAAATGGCATCCACAGAGTACCTTGGTCTAAAAATATCTTAGTGCATCAACATCAGCACTTAGTAGTATTGCACTCTGTCAAAATGAATGGCACACACGACTATTTATGATCCTTCATGGATCATAACATACTCTGCACACACTGGATAATTCAAATAACTGTTATGATTGTTGTGGCTGAACAAGGTATCTGCTTAGTTCATGTTCAGTTATGAGTTTAGTGAGAATATTGTAAGGTTAAAAGGATCTCACATTTAAAGAGAAATAAAGAAGGGCAAGAAAAGTGTGGATATTGCGAGTTTGTGTCATTATGGTAGCCAAGATTTTGAGGGAACCAGTGACTGCTGGCTCTGTGACGTCTTCTATCTTTGAACTTATGGATAACTTATTTACTGGTGTTGGCATGTTGCTTAGGTTCTTTGCTCTTTTTTTTTCCTTTTGTTTAATTCTCAGGGCTCAAAGATCTTGCTGATTTTCTTCCTGCATCTTTGGCAACTATTATGAGCTACTTTTTGGCCGAAGTTACTCGGGGTATTTGGAAGCCAACTTTTATGAATGGAACTGTTTGGCCTAGCCCTACTGCAAATCTATCCATGGTTGAGCAACTAATAAAGAAAATCCTAGCTGCTACCGGTGTTGATGTCCCAAGTCTTGCTGTAGGTATTTTCCTGTACATTTCTTTCATTTTTATTTCTCAATTAATACACTACTACTCAATATATAAACCTGTCTTGGGTTTGATCTCTGTTTGTAAGGAAATGTATGCGTTGAGGCCTTATCTGCCCTTTCAATGCTTTTCTGCCCTTGAGGCCATTTTAACTCATGTAACAAGACTTTATCATTTAGTTAATTAGTTATGTAGGGGCTAATATATAACACTAGGGAACTTGCTTGCTAGACATAGTATATGTCTTGCATTCCACCAGTGGTTTTCTCTTTCACATAATCAAAAAAATGCATTTTAGACATTAGCAAGCTTAGTTGGTTACTCTGTGGGACATTGGTTTAAATTCCTCAAATTTGACATACTTGCTTATTTTTGGACTCTTATATAGACAGTCAAGTTTAATATATCTGAGGAAATTAAAGTCTCATGGGGAGTGAAGGATTTTAGAATCATGGTATTTCATTCTAAGTTCATTTCTTAATGCACTATCTTTTGCATTCCTCGAACTCGAAACTTTTTGTTGCCTGTTTCTTGGAAAAATAAAATTACTTGATCATTAAATTGAAAGTCCCAATACATTAGTTATGTATATGGTAAATTAGTTTTTCATGAAATGTAACTTTATATATCAATTGCAATATGAACTCATAAGTGCAACTCTATATTTTGATGCAGGGGCTGGAAGATTGCAATATATATGGATGGACATTTTGTTGATTACATGAAGATTGCGCGCAGTTCAATGATTTGTAAAAACTAGATTATGCAAAAATTGTTACACTTTTGGTTCTTAATTAAAAGATTCAATATTAATTAACACAGTGTTGACTTGGTGATATATATATATATATATATATATATATATATATATATATATATATACAGGAATGATATGCCACGGTCGGCCGTGCCCATGTTATATGTGGTCAAAATTCTTTCACCGTCCGATTATAAGAAGGGCTGAGATCAATTCAGCCTATCACACAACCCAATGTCAATAAAGCAGGCTTTCACGCAACCCAAAGGCTGGCAATGAACCAGGGGTGCCTTGATTGCTGCTGCACCCTTTCTCTCTCTTCTCTCATATTCTCCCTTCTTCCTTCTCCCTTCTCTCTCTCCTCTCCCTTCTCGCAACATGAGCAGCGTTGACAAGAGAAGCGGCGGACTAGAAGTTACCGGCGATCTCGCAGCAGCAGCAACAAATAATGGTTCTTGGCTTCTTTCAAAAAGTAATACAGTAATACCTAAGAGAATAGAATGAAATCAAATTCAATTAGATAATGAACGGACTTTACCTAAGGTAAAACCCTTCAAATATTAAAGAAAATAGGGATTTAGAAAAATTTTTGAACAAGAAGATGGAACTGTAGAAATTAGATTTACACCTAATAGGAAAGCTATACTACAAATATCTAATTTTCCCTAAATAAACAGTATAGATTTAGGCCAGACTCAAAAGTTAATTCAGAAAGATTTTCAGGATTACAACAAAATGAAAATATATCTCAACCAATATATACAGTAGAACAACAAAAAAGTTCAACAAGAAGTGTTAATCCAAATAATAATTATGGTTATTCCCCAACACACTCACAGATGAATGATCCTTCTATTTTAATGATAAATAAACCTTTTGAATTTGATAAAGAATTTTTAGAACAAGATTTTAATTTTGTAGAAAGTACATCTCAAAGAAAACAATATTATCAAGTAGTCTCTACTAAGTTTGAACAAGACTATATGCAAAAACTTTATCATACATATTGTGAATATCATCAAATAAATATTAAGTTTTTTACTTGGTTACATCTATTTAAACAACCAAATTATAGCTTGAACAAAAAAGTGGTTGATAGGGAAATATATCTAGTAACAAAATACATTAAAACTTGGCATACACAAGAATATGGACCAGTTAGTTCAGTACAACTGCCATGGGAAAATATCCAATTTATGCACTTGACGTGACAATTTGGCTTGAATGTGTGTGAAAAATGTCCATTTGTTAGTAGTAGGACTTTGGGGGTCATGTAGAATGATAGCTTGGTTGTAATTGGGCATAAACTGAAACAAATAGTATCCAAACGCATCCCTCACATATCTTTGATTTCTTTTAAAAACACAAATGAACGATGATCCACGGTCGCTTTTACTCACTTCATTTTAATCCCTAAGGCAAAATGCCTAATGAATATAAATTGGCTTAAATATATATACGACACCGTACCACTCTCTAGCTAATAGACTACAACCAACATTGCCTTAAATCATTAGTGAAAGCCAAAGTACTTTTATTCAAGAAATATTAATATCTAATAACATTTTAATGACTCTGGATCCTCTGCTTAAGTTTTTATGTGTTTGAATTTACTTGGGTACCTAAAATCATAACACATCATCTAAAGTGAGAGATGAATCGTATATTTGAATGATATGATGTGTCATGATCTTAATTCTGAAACAAACCCAAACATAAAATTTATAAAGCTAGACATGATCAAGGCATATGACCAGGTCAAATATACTTTTTGAAAGATATGAATATGAAATTGGGTTTGTACGTCTAACTTGCCATCAATCCTAAAAGCTTTCAAACCCAATGAAGTGATTCAAGTATCGGTATCATAGAAGATGATAGTTATAACCTTTTTCAATTATTGATTTTGATCACGCACAAAAATTTATTAATTAATTTTGTGGTTTAATTCTTATCATGATAGAATGTAAATCATGTAAAGATTTAATACCCCTTAAAGTGAAAACTTGTGGAGCAGATATAAGCAACCCTATGTACTTTTTATAATACTTGAAAGAATCCAAGAGGGGCGCCGACATATATCGTGCAAGAAAGTTACAAGGTCTCCCATTTAATCGTGTAAAGATTTAATTTGGGTGGAATTCCTACTGCCCTCATAGTTTCATTTCCAATTGTCACGTCAAGCAAAGTTTCTATTCCCCATGAAGGGTGGCTAATGAGAAAAGCCCATTTTGGAGGCCCAAATCCATAAGATTTTGTGTAATGCATGAGTTATTGATGAAATATACATGAAATGTATATAATAATGACATCAATGATGTTAAGATATGATATGATAATTGGAAATGAAATTTCCAAAAGGATTGGAAATGAAATTTCCAAAAGGATTGAAAATCCTTGAGATAATTAGAAATGAAATTTCTAGAATTTTTAGATTTTGGAAATTAAAAGGATTGAAAATCCTTGAGATGATTAGAAATGAAATTTCTAGGGTGTGTCGAAGACTCCCAAATTTGAAGATGATTGGAAATGAAATTTCCAAAAGAATTGAAAATCCTTGAGATAACTAGAAATGAAATTTCTAGATTGAGTTGAGAACTCTCAAAATTTTAAGATAATTGGAAATGAAATTTCCAAAAGGGTCGAAGATCCTTGAGATAACTAGAAATGAAATTTATAGAATTAGTTGAAGACTCCCAAGTTTTTAAGATAATTGGAAATGAAATTTCCATAATGATTGAAAATCCTTGAGATGACTAGAAATGAAATTTCTAGGACAGTCGAAGACTGCTGAGTTTAATGAGAATTGGAGATGAAAATTCCAAAAGGGTTAAAAATCCTTGAGATAATTAGAAGTGAGACTTCTAGGAAATAGAGAATTTGAAGCGAAGGTTTCAAGATGATTCTGATAGTTAAGTAATTGGTTCGATTATCCCTATTTTGTGGTGGCAAAAATGTGATGTCTTTTTTTTCGTTGACATTCACTGGCGAAGCCATGAACATCAACGAGGGGCTTCTGTAGACATCCATTTTGACCATGAGCATGGTCATGAATGATTGCCTGTGTTTAGAGATGAAATAGGATGTCAAAACCCTAAGTTCCCAGTTTTACCCTTTATGGGTAGTTAGTTAGAGGTCTTATCGCATGTAGGTTTTTAGGTCAGATCGAGTCGGTTCTTTTTGCATTAGGTTTTTAGAGGGTCTAGGAACATCCCTGTAAAGTTTCATGGCATTCTGAGCCCATCTTGATAGAAAATAAGGTCTTTTGTGATTGAAAGACAGTACTGTCCTTTGAATCACAAAAGCCCTGAATGACTGTCGATCTTGTCTCGAATGGTCTCGAGACTTTGGCATAGATATGTAAAATGTGTTTGGTAGCTAAGTTGATCAGTGGCAAGGTCTGTGGAGCCTTCTAGCTCATGATTGGCTCTTAAGGCTCAAAAGGCCATTTTAAGCCCAGATTAGGGTTTCAACCAGAAGCAACCAGGATTCGATATTTTTATCAAACCAAAGCCTTCAAAAGCTTCAAAACACTTTCTTAAAACATTTTAAAACTTGTTTCGAGAAGAAGAAATGATTTCGAAAGTAATCGGTTAGCAGATTTCAAAACCCTAATTTGGGCCCGGCAGGTCCTAAACAGCTAATCGGTCGACTTTTCCCTAAACCTTTGACCTTGGTCAATGCATTTTCACTTCAAACACTTCTTAAAACATGGAGAATCGAATCAAGATCATTTCGGCGCTTGAATCGTTAAATTTGGACTTAAAACGGGCCCGAAAAGCCGAAAAAAGCCGAAACCGGGTTGAGATAGGCCCACATAGGCCACAATTGGCATGGAGGATGGATGACCGTCCACCAAGGGACGGTCAACCATCCCAAGGTGGATAGTTGTCGATCCTTTCAGCCAATTTTGCTAAAATTCAGAGTTTTTTTCCTGCCAGGACTCTTCCAAGCCCTGCCATGTGTCCAGTTCGGCCATGGGGACTTTGGGATGAGTTCAAACACTTTGGAAGACTAGTTTAGAGCCCTTGGATCATTCTCAAGAGATTTAAACTCAGCCATTGATCAAACTCAGGCCTCCCTATAAATAGAGGGCCCTGAAATCAGTTTTAACACACAGAATAAGCTTTAGAGAGCTAGCTTGGAGAGTAGAGGCTTGAGCAATTGCACAAGCTTCCCCCATAGCACTCTAGCTTAAGTTTTTTAAAGTCCTTGAGGTCCTTGGAGTCCTTGGAGCTTGAGGAGAAAGCTTGGAGCAAGAGGGAAGGAAGCAAATAGGTTAGTAGAGTTTTAGTTTATTTAAAGTTTTGCATTCTTCTTCTTCTTCTTCTTCTATGATCATATTAGATTAGGTTTTATTTCTTTGAGTATGCATAGGATTTAGTTCATTGTTAGTATGCATGCATAGGATATAGTTCATTGTTAGCATGCATAGTTTAGGTTCCATATTTCTTTAGTATGCATAATGGGGATTAGTTTTAGGATGCATGATTAGTTTTGGCATATTCTTTTCTTCCTTTTCTGATATGATTATGGATTAGGTTTTTATATGTTAGTATGCATGATAGGAATTACTTTAGGTCTCTTAAGTTAATAATCATGTTAGGATAGTTTATGCAAAATAATCACATATTAGTATACTTTAGGATAAGTTTGTATTGTTCATATTAGGTTGGTTAGTTTATTTTTTCTCTTAAAGTGTGCTTAAAAATACCAATTGTGTTCAAGGGAGCATGCAAAAGGTAAGACTCTACCATTGTGTTTATTTTCTATGAATAAAGTGTTGTTTTCAAGCATATTGTATGTGATAAATTAGCATATTATACTAGATTGCATATTAGGTCATTTACACTCTTTTTATGCTTTTATTTTATGGGTTTTAAACCATTCTTTGGTTGCATATAAATCTGTCCATGGGTTTAAAGTAACCTAAAAGTGCATTAAAACTCATTTTTTAGGCTTAAATCAACTTAGAAACATGCCTAGGTTCATATAGCTAACTTAGATTGCATTTAGGGCATTTTCATGCATTGATTACTTTCTTTAGTTGTATTTTTATTCATTTTCCAGAAGTTTCCAGCATATATTATTTTGATATTTAGGATGTAGTTAGGGACTCTTAGGTTAGGGAAGCCACTTGGCTTCACTTAGGACTCCCCTTTGTTGTAAAAATTACATCTAAAGAGGAATTTTAGCTTGTTTAAGAGTCTATTTTTGAGAGTTTTCAAATGAAAATCAAAGAAGTTGTTTTGGGATGAAACTCTCATTTTGAAAGATGAAGTATTTTAAACAAACACTAACTCTCGATGATAGAGTCTTAGATAAGGTAGAATGCCTTCAAGGATATAGTTCATTACAATAGGAGAGTCCTAGGGTAATCGAAATACGTGGACTTTGATCTTTGTCAAGCAATTGATAAGGTACGTAGGCAGTCAATAGGGCGCAAGTCCAATCTTAGATTGACTTCTAGTCTCCTAAGATCCTTAGGATTGTGTATACTTTTTGTACTATATATTATTATGATTATATATTATTATTCATATTTTGTGGTTGATTAGATAAATAACATTGTTTTGAAAAGATTTTGATAAAGCCCAATAGTAATTAGGAGACCTTTAATTAGGGCGAGGTGGGTGCCTACAAGGAGTTCCTTGGAACCTTCCCACTTCGTAACCTAGCCCCCGAATCCAACTTTGATTCAAAGACCATGCTTTTCCAAATTATGGAGTCAATGTTTTATTAAAAATAAAACTCTTTTCGTGGTTTCCTTGTTCCCTAAAAATAAGGTGGCGGCTCCCAGTTTTTTACAAACTCTTATCCTTTTTCAAAAACCCAATCTTGAGTAGATAATAGAGAAGGATAAATGTGGATAATAGAGAAAGATAATCGAGACGGATAAACATCATCCATAATCCACTCAAGAAAACACCCCCAAAGTGAACGAGAGGCCTCCCGATCAGGTTGGCTGGTTCACACGGTCGGTTCTAAAAAAACTTACTAGAAAAAACTATTATATTTTTTATTATTTCTAAACACCAAAATTTTTTACGGTGACAATTTTTAAAATCTGACCATTGGATCATTGTGATTTTTTGCATGCACAACATACATAAAAAAGTATATCTAATCCAACTTTTGGTTTCTTAAAATGTTCGATCCACATTTGTGTTTTAAGAACAAGTGATAGAAATAATAGTAAATAAGAGAGGTAAAGAGAACCTAACCCATACATATATCGATTCAATGGATGATTAGAACAGAACATTATAAGCCTATAAATACGCATTGTGATGATGGGATAAACATATATTATACAAATGACTCCTATCAGATTATCTTATCACCTTCTCATTATCTCTTTGCATTATCAGATTCCCTCTACATTATTATCTCTTTGAGTTGACATCATCCTTATCAATATATAGTCATGATCCTGTTAGTATATGCTTACTTTTAGCTAAAATAAGCATGGTAAAATAAGCATGAAGCTAATAGATAATTGTGGAAAAAAAATATTTTGAAAAATTAACTGTTGGATTATGTATTCTTCTTATGGATGTCATGCATGCCAAAAATCACACTGATCCAAAGTTAATATATATCTCAAAATATAGATAGTGAAAAGCTGTGATCGCTTAAAACTATCATAATTTTTTTCGGTGACAGTTTTGAGAAACTAACCGTTAAATCATTGTGATTTTTGGCATGCATGCATGCACAACTATAGTATCTAATTGTTGGCCCACCTCTTCTCGGAGCCAAAAGATAGGTATTTTAAAAAACCAACCGTTGGATTAGACAATCTTCTTATGCGTGACATATCTACCCAAAATGACGGTGATCCAACAATCTATTTTCAAAACGCAGTCAGTGACACACTTTCACAGTTTTTACTGTTAGATGCTGTAACAATTGTTTAACAATTTGTATTATGAAAACCGTCTGTTGGATAAGTGTGATTTTTGGCATTCATTACATAAATAAGAAGATTATCTAATTCAATTGTCAGTTTTTCAAAATACTTATCCCAGTGAAAGCGTGCTGGCTATAAAATAGGTAAGGACGTACGTCCTTACTAGCGATCTTGTAAGCATATGCTTACATAATTTATGTAAGAATGAAGCTAACAGATAATTGTGAGATTCTGTATGCTTAGAGCATCTCCAATGCATTCCTATCATTTGATGTGCCAACGTCAAAATTTGACACCCCAAATCGCATCAATGCTAAATTTTGGCACCTATGTGCTGCAATGTATTAATACTATATTTCGACATTTCTCATATTTTTGAAAAGAAATTATGACATGGTACAAATGGCAAGCACCATTTTAAGTAGGGATGGCAATTTGGCGGGTCGGGGCGGGGTGGGTTTTCCATTCCCCTGTCCCTGCTTATAAAATTACTCCCCATCCCCACCCCCACCCCGTGCCCCGGCGGGGAATATAATCTATCCCCATAGGAGTGGGGAATCCCCGTCCCCGCCCCGCCGCCCCACCATTTCAATAATAAATTTAAAATATAATGCACTAAATGTGCTTTTGAGAGGGTTCAAACCCATTACCTCCACTAAAAAGCTTATATTTTAATAGTCTATACCACTAAATTGCATGTTGTTTGTAATATACTTTTTAAATAAATAATTTTTCAACGACTCTTGATTATTCCAATCGTTAGTTTATCAAAATAGCTATTCCATATTGGTTTTACAAACCATATGTCAAACTATGAATAAGGTGGTGTGCGTAGGGCCAATAGTAGAAAAGATTTTGATAAATTGACTATTGGATTAAATACAATTGTGAATTTCATGTTTGCATGAAATCATAGTGATCTAACGGTTAGTTTATGACAAATGTTCATGAAAAATTATAATATTTTAATTCCTCAAAAAGTCACAATTTTTATCTAGATAATTTTTTCTTAAAACAACTATTGGATCATTTTGATTTTTGGCAAGTATGTAATTTATAAGAAGTGCATTTAATCGAACAATCAGTTTTTCAAAATTTATTTTGTGTTTTTCCCTATAGAATATAAAATATAGACTATAGAGGTCACCTTGCTCATAAACAATGTTTCTGTCATCCTGAACAGGGATAAAGCTCGAATAATTTAAAAGAAAGAGATAGTTAACAAACTCATCATAATAAGGGAGACTTGACTTATTATATAGGAAATATATAAGAATGATTAAAGTGTTAGATTGTTAGTGAGATCACTGAGATGGGAGAAAATCAAGTAACCAATATTATTAAAAAATGGTTAAAAATTGATGGGAGGGGCATAAAAGTTAGGGGGTCATTAATAATTTAAATTTTATTCTATATTATATATAATAAAATATATAAAATATAATTTATGTATCATATAAAATTATATATTTTAAATATAAAATTTATACAAGCAGGGATGGGAAATTCCTGCTGGACGGGACATTGTAAACCTATCCCTATCCCGTACCCGACGAAGTAAATATTTTAACCTTATTCCCGTCTTATACTCGAAAAATTCAAAAATAATCCTCCCGTGGTAAGGGGTGAGGCAGGGCGGGTGCCCGAGTTCGAAGTGCCCAATTTGACACCAAGGAGTGCCATTGATATTGCCATTGCCATTACCAAATTTTGGCACCCTCGCTTTCAGCCGATTCCATGTAGCCGAGCTTTAGGAGTCAGGTTTTGGCGTTCAATGGCTTCCCATTGAAACTAGTTATTTAGGCGTGAATGTCAAGCTTTTTGACAATGGTAATACGTATAGCATCTCCACATTGGAGAAGCTCTTGTACGTATATATGAAATTATGAGGCCAGCGGTGCAAATATCTCACTCGCTTTTAATTTTCTTTTCCTTTTTCCTATTCTCATTTTTCCATTTTTGCTGTTGAATGAGATTTTGAATTATCGAACAAGGCGAGGGGCTCGGGTTCTTCGCTAGGGTTTCATGAACCCCCCTGTAACAATGCTCTGTATGTATGTAACTTCATTCTCTCTCTATATATAATGCTATTCTATGCCCTTAAAGGTTCCTCGCTCACCGTTTGTGTCTGTTTTCTTGAAACGTAGTTTGAATATAGAAAATACGTTTGTTTGCATTTGATGATCCTTTTGGCTCTATTTGTTTTGTAATCCGATATTCGAGGGTTTGAATATCTGTGGATCTGAGTTCTAAAGATCCATGGGTTTTTGGGTTTTGTGTTGATGAATCAAGTTGGATTATATGTGAGATTTTGTTGATTTTGCGAATTGTTGAAGAATTTTCTTAAATTTTTGCATCTGGGTTTTGAAGATCCATGGGTATTAGGATTTCTAGTTGACAAATCAGGTTGAATTTGTTGGTCTTTGTTGATTTTGTAATTGTTTTAGATTCGGGGTTCTAACTAGATCGATCTGTTCTTGGGTATCGCTGTTCTGGGTAATTAGAATTCCTGGATCTGGGTTTAAAAAATTCATGGGTTTTGGGTTTTTTTCCTTTTTTGGCAGATAAATATACTTGAATTATAAGTTGGTTTTTGAATATTCATCCATTTTGGGTGTTGGGTTGATAAATATGGTTAGATTACAAAAGGGTTTTTGTTGATTTTGTGAATTGTTTGGAACTGAGGATTCTGAGGGAGTTCTCTGCGTGTCACTTGACAATGCCGTCTACAGAGAATCAGGGTTCTTCTGTGCCTTCTGCCTCATTTGGTCGCTCAATTTTGAGTTTTGGGCGTGGACAGGTTCACTCCATGGAAGCGAACCATGAGCCCAGTGTCCAGGAATTAGAGCTGGAATCATTCCAAAAATTGGTTTCAGACCATTTTCATGATCTTTCAGCCGTTAGTGCTGATGAATTTCTCTCTCTTGCTTGGATCCAGAAGCTTTTGGACGCATTCATTTCTTGTCAAGAGGAATTTAGGGCTATCTTGTTGAACAACAAAGTGAGGATCTCAAAACCCCCTGTGGATAGGCTCTTTTCTGAATTTTTTGAGAGGAGTGTGAAGGCGCTTGACATTTGTAATGCAACTCGTGATGGGATTGAGAAGATCCGACAGTTGGAGAAGCACTTGCAGATTGTTCTTTGTGCCTTGGATTCCCGCAACAGGGCAATGGGCGAAGGACAGTTCCGTAGAGCAAGAAAAGGTTTGATGGATTTGGCTCTCTCAATGCTTGATGAGAAGGACTCAGGGTCTGTTTTTTCACACAGGAACCGGTCTTTTGGGCGTCATAATACAAGCAAGGATCATCATCACCACCTGCCGGGCCATTCTCGATCACTCTCGTGGAGTGTATCTCGTTCTTGGTCTGCAGCTAAGCAGCTTCAATCAATGACTAACAACTTGGTCCCGCCACGTGCAAATGAGGTTATGGCTACAAACGGGCTTGCAGTCCCTGTTTTTACAATGAGTTTCGTGCTCATGTTTGTGTTGTGGGCCCTTGTTGCTGCAATCCCTTGTCAGGATAGAGGCCTCCAAATTCATTTTTCAATCCCGCGACAATTCTCATGGGGTAATTCATTTTTATTGCTGTATGAGAGGATTATGGAGGAATCTAAGAAACGGGATCGCCGGAACTCTATCGGGCTGTTGAAAGAGATTTATCAGATTGAGAAATGTTCGCGTCACATGACAGACTTGGTAGATTCAGCTCAGTTCCCTTTGATAGATGAACAGAAGGAAGAAGTCAGGCAGGGGGTGGAGGAGTTAGCACTGGTTTGTGAAGTTTTTAAGAATGGATTGGATCCGTTGGAGCGCCAAGTGAGGGAAGTTTTCCGTAGGATCATGAATTGCCGAACGGAGGGTCTTGATTTCTTGGGCAAGGCAAACAATCCTGACTAGTTCAAATTGGTAACTGCTAGTGAGAATCAAGTGTACAAATATGCGAAAAATATTATTATTTTAGTTTTCACCAGTCTATTGCAAGGAGAATGAACACTTGAGATGGTCAGCAACAATAAAAAAGATTAAACAGGTAACTTATTGTATTGATATCTATACTTACTGTAAAGAACATAGTATTTATGTTGATCTTTTTGTTTCTTGGTGCTGTATTCCGGGTTGATGTGAACTTATGAAAGTATGAGGTATTCATGGTACTTGACTTGCATTTGTTATTGTATTCAAATGGCCAGTTCATGGTACTTGACTTGCATTTGTTATTGTATTCAAATGGCCTGAGCTGGCCATGTTTATGAGTGATTCTTTTATGGCCTTGAATGGATTAATCAATGCGTAGATGAGGCATGTGAATATGTTTCAGCAATTGGGCCCTGTCTTGGCTTAATCAATGCGTAGGTGATGCCTGAGTAACAAAGATTAACTCTTACTTGCTGAACCCTCTACATATTCATTCGAACCGTTAACACTCCTAGTAGTAGTTATCTTTGACTCTGTTTGTTAGCTACGAATAAGTGTAATCATGTATAATTTTATAGGATCTGATTAGAAACATGTCAACCAATTTCTGTAAAATAATTAAAATCATAATCTCATGATCATGCTGCAGATAGAATTGAATGCATCTCTTGCAATATTTGAACAAGTTTGTGCCAGACACTTATCCTTTCGGACTTGGAATGGAAATTGAAGTGCAGGATTGAGTTAAACTTGAAACAGGGAAAGGTACCACCTGAATGCACTGAAATGCTTAACCACCATGATCCTGTGACTTTTCAAAATTGCCTTTGCTCTTCCGAAATCAGTTCATTGGTTTTCTTCAGTTCTGAAGCTTTTTTGTTAGAACTTTGAAAGGTAAAAATAGTCCTAAATGAATTCCCTTCAATGGAGGAGGTGCATTTGCTGAATTAATTGAATGGTTTTGGTATTAAAAATGGGTCCATTAAAGATCGACTTGATGTTTTTCATAACAAGAATCACCTTATTTAATGATCTTATCACTTTAAAGCAATTAAATTCCATTCATGGTGGAAAACTTTTCAAACTTTCTTACAACAGAGTATTCTTATAATTAGATTCTTCACTTGCTCTACTAATGTCTAAAAAGAGACCTGACCTCTTCCTTTTTCTTTATACTTTGCTTGGCTCTCAAGAAAGTTTCAAATCTTTACCAGACTTATTCAAGCCAAGCTCAGATTCACTAGCCTCCCACGTCATCTATAAAGTAAGGCACCCAAATGGATGGATTGATTATTAATCAAAGAAGGCCAGCAAATAGTAATTCACAAGTTACTGACTTTTCTTTTTTGTTTTTTTAGACTCACTAACTATTAAGAAATGATCAAGTTGGCATATGAAGTTGATAGATAATTGTTTTAGTCATTTTTGGCATGTATGACATCCATAAGTATAGTATCTAATCCAGAGGTAAGTTTTTCAAAATATGCATCTACTATAATCTATAGCTTTCATGCTGACAAGTATAATATCTAATCTAACGGTTAATTTTTTAAAATATGCATCCTACTATAATCTATAACTTTCATGCCGACATAACTTATATAAGCATACTCCGACTAGATCGGAACTGATATAAGTTGAAAATATATGTAAGAACATCGTCCAAGCTAGCAGTTATACTACGTGAGGTAGCCAAACCAGCTATATCACAAGCCAAAATATGAAAAACAAAAGGACCCCAACTGATCGAGCGAGCTGCTAACAAAATACATATCGTTTTGACTAGAAGCAAAATAGAGCATCAGCAACTTTCTATAGCGCAAAAACAGTCGAACAAGTTTCATATCAATCAAGAGATTGAGGCAGTCCATCATCAAACTCCGGTGGTTGGCACTCGAGCGAAATCATGTTAAATGCAACTAAAGAGTCTGTTTCTAAATGGAGTTTTATTGGAGTGTAAGGTAGGGTTGGCAATTTGCCCTATCCCCGCGGGGACACGGCTAGTTCCATTCCTATAAGAGCGAGCTATTTTTGAATTTTTCGGGATATAGGGCGGGGATGGGATTTAAAATATTTGTCCCGCCGGGTACAGGACGGAAAGGGATTTAAAATGTCCTGCCCCATCCTACCTATTTATCCCCGTCCTGCGAGGACTCTCCATTCTCGCTTATATAAATTTTATATTTAAAACATATAATTTTATATGATTCATAAATTATATTTGATATATTCTATTATATATAATATATATAATTTAAATTATTAATGACCTCCTAACTTTTATGTCCCTCCCATCAATTTTAACATTTTAACCATTTTTTAATAATATTGGTTACTTGATTTTCTCCAATCTCAGTAACCTCACTAATAATTAACATATTCTAACCATTCCTGTATATTTCCTATATAATAAATCAAGTCTCCCTTATTTTATTGAGTTGGTTAACTCTCTATTTCTATTTAATTATTATTCGAGCTCTGACTCTATTCAAGATGACGGCAACGTTGTTGTTATAAATTGCACTTTACATATCTATGTTGTCTATGTGTAAGGTGATCTCTATAGTCTATAGTTTGTAGGGGAAAATAACAAATAGCTTTTGAAAAACTGACCGTTGGATTAGATGCACTTCTTATAATTACATACTCGCCTAAAATATAAACGATCCAACGGTTATTTAAAAAAAAAAAAAAAAACTATCTTGATAAAAATTGTGTCATTTGACGAATCAAAATATTATAATTTTTCATAGACATTTGTTGTAAACTGACCATTAGATCACTATGATTTATTGCGAACATAAAATTCATAATAATTGTATTTAATCCAATGGTCAATTTTTCAAAATCTTTTTTACAATTGGTCCTACGCACACCACCTTATCCATAGTTTGACATATGGTTTGTAAAACCAATATGGAATATGTATTTTGATAAACTAACGATTTGATTAAATTATATATGTGTACCTTGACACATCATATATACAAAAAATCACATTGATCAAATGGTTAATTTTTTTTTTTTTTTTAAATCATATTTTTGAGATGAACTACAAAAAACTATCGAAAATTGTTACAATTTTTTATAATTCGTAATTCTTGTTTTGAAAAATTAGCCATTGGATCAATGTGATTTTGGGCATGCATAATGTAAATAAGCAGAATATCTCATCCATTTGAGGGAATCATTAAAAAATTATTTATGTTAAAAGTATATTACAATCAAGAGTCGTTGAAAAATTATTTATTTTAAAAGTATATTACAACAAACATGCAATTTATTGGTTTAGACTCCTGAAATACAAGCTTTTTAGTGGAGGTAATGGGTTTAAACTCTCCCGAAAAAACACTAAGTGCATTATATTTTGAATTTGTTATTGAAATGGCGGGGCGGTAACGGGGATTCCCCGCCTCTATGAGGACGGGAATGGAAATAGAATTACATACCTCGCCGGAATACGGGACGGGAATGTGGAGTAATTTTATAATCAGGGATGAGAACGGGGGAGTAAAAACATGTCCCGTCCCGCCCCGTTGCCATCCCTGTAAGGTCTTGGCAACCAACAATCTCTGTCTAATAGCTATCAGTTCAGCAACTATTATTATTATTATTAATGTTAATTCCTATGTTTATTGCTGCAAAGCACATGAGATGTTTGCCAATTTAGTGTTGCAAATGGCATCGTAGTCATGGTCTGATCTTTGTCAAAGATCTTTTGCCACGAGAGGCTCACCATCTTGTCCTTTTGTTTTAATTTTGTATCCATTAATTTGATCTGAACTCACTTTTGGAGGACCATATATAATGTTACATTCAAATCATCTCTTAACGTATCAAAATTTTCATATTAGAAATGATTATGATAGAAGGTAGGGATTCAATTTTGGTCAACCATCTAATCACCCATCTAGTCTTTTAGAAGTGATCATTACCCTATATATCTCTTTAGATCAAGTCTTCGAGAGGCATTCTACACTCCAAAAGTGATTTTATGCAAAATTAAGCCAAATGGGCGATTTTAGGCAAAGCTAAGCCAAATGTGCCTTAAGTTGTTGTAATTATAAACTTATGCCCATCAATTTCTACCCTCCTAGTTTCTATTCCATCATTTTGATTCCATAATAAAATCTCTCTCTCTCTCTCTCTCTCTCTCTCTCTCTCTCTTCTTTTTCCTTTTTTTGTTTTTAAACCTGCTCTAAGTTCTAATCCTTAATATTACCAAATTGGTATCGATGTGTTTCCATGTGCTCCAATCCGAAAAACTCTCCCCTAAAATTGAGGATACAAGCCATTAGACTAACAGGTTATCGGCACCATTTATCTTGTTAGCCTGTATAAATTTATGTACAGCGACAATATAGTTTCACCCAACCCTAGAAGGGTTTAACATTAGAACATCTGTTACAAGCAATCGAAACCAAAACCTATCCTACTCCTAACCCAATCCTCTCTTACCATCTAGACTAGCCCCCAGGTGAAACCTTGACTTTTGAGCCCTATAGAAGGTGTTGGAAATTATAAACAATACTACCTCGAAGAATTAACAGAATAGTGAAGTAGGGCGGGTTGAAGCGCGGATTAGGTCGCTCTCTTTAAGACGATTAGCACCACTACATAAAAATTTCGATGTAATAATATATAGCACGTCGCTTTCAGGATACAACAACCCAGCCAAGGGCGAGGCCACATATGGTTGAGGGGGGCAGATTCCACCCCTGAATTTTAAAATTTTTTTTTTTTTATACTTTATAAAAATTTAAAGTTTTGTATATGCCTTCCCTCAATTCTTGTTTTACTCTTCATATTACTTTCATATCCATCTTTTTTCTTATTTATTTTTATTTGGATTAATATATATCCATAAGCCCCTAACATAAGCTTTTTACTTTATGAGTTTGGATTTACTAGTGATCTGAACTTAGATGATCACCATGTAGTGATGGTTCTAATTTTAGCCAAATCTATACTAAAACTACACTAAAAAGTAAAAATCAAAAGATTTGAACCAATTTTAGAAATAACAAAAATACTAAAATGTTAATAGATCTCCATATGATCGACCAGCTGCAAAACAAATTTTAAATAATTAACATTGGATTAGAGACCCCGGCCTCTTATGTGTGTCAGGCGGCCAAAAATCACAATGATTCCACAGTCAATTTCTAGAAAAAAACATGACCATGAAAAATGGATGATATTTTGAAGAATTGAATAATCATCATTTTTTATGCTGACAATTTTTAAAAATTGGCCATTGGATCATCGTAATTATTGCTCAAAAAATGAGTGAAAAACATAGGATTATTGCTAAAAAAAAGTTATTTTTATTTTTGTCCTTTAATACCCTAGTCAAGACAAATTACTAAGGACCTTTAGATCATCTCAACAGTGGATCACTACACGGTGATCTAAGTCCAGATCACTAGCAAATTCGGACTCTTTATACCACTAAGTATAAGACTCTTTTTAACATAACCAATAAATAAAGAAATTTTAAAATCTCAAGCACTCATGCTATTAAATTGGAAAGCTCTAAACTCAAGACCTCTTGGATTTTTATTTCCCTCCCTATACCCGTTACTACTGCCATTATGGAGGGAGCATTTTCTGCTACAAAGATTGTAAAGAATTGATTACGTAACTCTTTCCGGTGTAAATTTCGGTCTTGAGACCTTTGGATCAAAGTCTCTGCGCGGGCGAGTCAGGGCTAATAAAAACCCAAGAGACCGTTTTGAACACGACCTCTAGTACCTCCTAGGCCGCGAAATTAGGACGTGGTCCTATGCCTAGTCGGTCACTTTAAAATTGGAATGGGAATCAGGTGATTGGCGAAGATTAGAGGTTGATCCTCTTGGGTTCCAGTGTGAAATGTCTAATAAAAACTAAAATCTGATTCGGATTACATTGTAATCAAACTGATCAACTAGCTTGGAATGAAATTGGAAATGCATTAAAAAGAGAAATACTTCATTGCTTGAGATTACAACGCTATAAATGGAAATCGACATACTTAAAATTGAAATGTGCTTGGAAATTGAAATGCGACGCTTGCTTGAAATAGAAATGCTTAAAACTCGAACAACTACGGATTGAAATTGAAAGGATGCTTGAACTAAACTAAAGATGCTTGAAAATAAACTTGAAAAGAAGCTTGCTTGCTAAGAGAAAGGCCTAAAAATCTACTAGAAAGACTTGAGCATTGTGTTGATTTTTGGAGTTGGAGTTGGAGTTGTGTGTCCCTTGTTTGCTCTTTGATTGGGGTCTAAATAGGCCACGGAAGGTCTGGCCAGTCACAATAACTGCCCACTTTGTGCTCATGAAGTAGTGCTCCACTACTTTGTAACTTCCCACATGATGCCTAAAAAATTGCCACATGTCCCACTATCCAAATTAGACATAATCCCAGCTTGACATGTGGCATAACCACCCACTCACTCAATTCTCCACTTTCTCTAATTAACCACCCACTAATTAAATTAGTGGCCCACTTTTTTGATTAACTACCCACTAAATTAATTTAGTGGCCCACTAGTAATATGGTTGTAGCCACTAACACACGAACTTCCACGCCACATAGCACCTTACCATTGGTGGTTATTTTTTGTGGTGAACAGTAATAAAATAGGAAATCAATTGATCAGGTTTAATTATATTTATTAAGAAAGAGGCATTTGATTGCATTAATGATGAAGCCATCATACAATGCTTTCAAAAGATAGGCTCCGGGAAGACAATTGTAAAGATATTGAACTGAAATGTGGTTTGACAAATATCAATGGATCATAAATTTTTACAATTTTTTATTTTTTATTTTTTGCTACATCAATCAAACAAAATAATAATAATAAAAAAATTGTACAAATTTGTTTATTTTTTTGGATTAGGATAAAGTAGTAACAATCAATTAAAATTCGCCCCTCCTCAACATAATTCCTAACTTCGCCCTTGCACCGTTACCTCCTCTAAGGTTGCACAACTTAGAGAATATATGAAACTTCACACAACACCTTGCTTTACCCAAATGAAAAAACTTATAAAAAAAGCTCAAAAGAAAATTGTAGAGAATGTATAGAGAATAGAGAAGAGAACATGTGAATGAGTGAGTGTAAATGGCTAGAAATAGGTCTCTATTTATAGGTGAAACGTTTGTAACCTACGTTAAAAATATTTAATATTCTTTTCCATGGAAAAATTCAAATCAAAATCAAATCTGAATTCAATAAATACAAAACTGATGGAGGTTACAAAGTCTAAAAGAACATGTGATTTTTGTGTGAAGGTTAGAAAGTCTAAATGAACATGTAATTTTTGTGAATAAACTCTGATTGAATTTGAATTTGTAACGGTAAAAAAACATTCATTAAAAAATACAGGTTATGGATCATTTTGAAAACACACACTTCCTCCACCTCCTTGCACACATGAGGCACCAAGTTCTAAGTCTTCACTAAGTATGAATGAAGGAGAGAGCTAATAAGTCACTTTTTGTTCTCTTCTTCTAACAATGTGGGACAAGAAGGTAAAAAGGTAAGTATTTTTTATTAAAATACAGCGTAAAAACTGTTAGAGATATGCCCTAAAACCAATCCTAAAGAGCATATCTATTTCATATTATATTAATTAAAATGTATAAATTGTCTTGTATATTTAATTATATATATGACAAAGTCCATGAATGAATGATAAGAGAAACATACATCTCAAGTTGTTGAGATAGAGAAACTAATATTTCTCATAAACATTTATTCTAAACAGTTCCTGCTCATAGGTTTATTAAAGAGGACCTTTTATAAACCACTAAGAGTAGCACAAGATTTAAACTAAATCCAATGGGAGGATAGGTAGTCTTTCCTATCAGTGTAGTGACACTTTAGTTAATATGTGGGTGCATATTAAAGAATATGAACACTGAACATGATCTAAGAGAATGTTCTTATGGAGATCAAGTCAAAAGGAATATTCTTTTGTTACGTCCATTTAATTGGTAGTCCTTAGACCTAAGACACCATAGCTATCTTATGCATAGGTTACTAGGGTTTAATAGTATCTCGTATAGCCTCCACCATAAGGATGTAATCGGTACTCATTGACTTTAATAAGTTATGTATGAAGATAGATGAGTGTGCAATAAGGAATCATCACTCTCACTAGATGAGAGAGAATGTCAGGATCAGTTCACAAAGATAATTCTCAAAGGGAATCTTTGGCCAGAGTGATAGGTAAACAATGAAAAGAGTTTCATTGCATTTACCACATTAAGATTATATTTTGGGGAGCATATATCAAGTTGTTAAGATAGGGTTTGACAGATCACCATACCTATTATCTTAACAATGACATTAGGGGATAAAGAATTAAGTAACAAGAAGGGTTCACATAGTTCTATTATTCATCCAAACCTAGGGCACGTCATGACACATTGCTAGACGTCACTCATGACTAGTGAAGGCCTAATGATAAGTGTTGTCATTGAGGGCAAAATTGGAATTGTTTCAATCGAACTAAAAATAAAAAGTTTCTATTTTAGGGAACATGAGATGTCCCAAGCCACTACTAGATTGGGGTGAACCCAATGGGTTACACACAAACAAAGAGTATAAGTGAGTCTCTTGAATTAAAGAGAGAAGGGAATTTCCTAATTATAATTTAATTAATAACCTTATTATTAATTGTTAATAAATAAGAAATTAAGTTATATTTGGAAATAAGTATTAAATAGAAACCTTAGAGTTTCTCTATAAATACTACATGATGGGACATACTAGCACTATGCCTCCCACTCATCATTTAGAAGAAAGACAAAATTAGAAGAGTAAAAACCCTAGGGGCCGTGAGCTATAGTGGCTCTCTCTCTCTTTTAACTTTTGTGCTCTCCTCTTCCATCTCTTAACTTGTCAAGTGCAAGGTTCTTGAGTTCTTGTGTTCGTGTGGATACCATCGGAGGCTTCATACACTTTGAAGCTCGCGACGAAAGCCGCGCTAAGGAAATTAAGTAAGTTTATTTAAAGTGTTTAAATATATGTTATTGTATTTGATATAAACTCATGACCCTATGCTTGTAACGATTCCTGAAAAGTTTGTGAAGAATGGATTCAATCATTATATGAAAAAAAAAATTATCATATGTCTTCCACTGCGAATTTATGTTCCTCACAACCTTTCAGTAGTATTAGAGCCAAATCAAGCGTGGTCATGTGTTTGATGATGTTAAACAATGGATTTAATTAATTAAAATCAAACTTTGATGGGTTTTAGAAATCCTAGGATTCGCCCATGAGTGTTCTTCAAGAACCTCATGTATGTTTTATTTTATTTTGGTTCTATGGCATTAGGGATTGATCAAAACCCACCCTAGGAGGTTTTGTCCATGAGAAATTTTTCCCATGGTGTTCACGGCCTTGTGGGGTTTTACCCCATTGAGGTTTTGAGTTTGAGGTTCAATGAAAACCCCAAAATTTGTTTGAGTTTTCTCTCTCAATTCTCTCTTGAATTTCGGACCTAGTAGGGATGATCACCTCATTGTTTTGATTGTTGGGGTTTGTTTCCCATCATATATGGAAGCTTGAAGCATGGTCAAACCCTCCCCAAAGTGTACGTCACTCTCTCTCTCCTCTCTCTCTTCATGGCACTTAGGGTTTTGAAACCCCTATTTGCTTGTTTGTTTATTCTTTTATCATGTGATGATTGATTTGGGTTTGTGAAACCCTATGATCAACATCCATAATCAAATCTTGGATTTTTGAAACCCTAGATAATAATAGATGATGTTCTTGATTTTTTGAAATAATAACACACAAAGCTTGTTTCAAGCTTTAATGGTGATTAGGGTTTAAGAAAACCCTATTTAGGACTCACGGCCTTGAGGGAATACCTCCCTCTAGGATTCGGCTAATGGGTTTCGAAACCCTAACTTGATTTACATGATTCTTGATTTATTTTAAAAATTGTTTATAATGAATCTTGATGCTTGTTTATCTCTTGATTTAAAGTTGTTTAAATTATCATATTAATGGAGCTTTGTTATTTGTGTAACAACGGACATTTAGGGTTCTTGAAAAACCCTAAATGGATTAATGATGGTGGCTGGTTTTAGGTTTAGGAAACCCTAAATCAAAATAGGGAACTTCTTGAATTGAAATTAGAATCCCTAATTGTCAAATCTTGAAATCCCCAATTTCCTATTTTGAAATTGTTCATGTTTTAGGAAAGTTTCTTATTTTGATTTGATTCTTTCTTTTAATGAATGATTTTGATTTAGAAATAAGGCAACATTTTTAGTGTTTGAGGAAGCTCTAAAAAGATTGGATTATGTAAGGTTAGCAAACCCTAACCCTAACCCTAAACCCTATCTCTCTCTCTCTCTCTCTCTCTCTCTCTCTCTCTCACTAAGCTCACGGCCATGGGGTTTTATGAAACCCTAATGGCCCTTGTTTTATTTATTCTCACATTCCTTATGTTCTTCATATGATTTATGAATCATTGATAAAGTTTTCAAAATTGGTTTCAATGTTTTTGGAAATTAAAAATGAAGAACAAGTTAGTTTTGATGAAAAAGTGTTTTATAAAAATAATTTTAGTGTTCTTGAGAGATTGAGTAATTCATGAGATGAATTAATGTTTTAATTGTTTAAAAATATTTAGGGATGTTGTTTAATGATATATTTAGGAAAACTTAAATTTCATTTATATTCATGTATGAAACATTATTCATTAATGAAATGGCTTTTAATTATCATGTAAACTTGTGTTATTTATAACTGTTCATGATAATGTCCTTAGATAGCATGATAGAGAATTGTATCTTAAGTGTTGAGATAGAGAGACATACAATTCTCAAGTACATCTATTCTAGATTTGTTCCTGATCATATGTTTATTTATTTGGGCGATAATAAACAATTAAGATTAGCTCAAGTTATACTATCTCTTATGGAGAATGGAGAGTCTCAAGCCATTTGTGTAGAGACACTATAGTAAACTTGCGGGTGCTTGTTAGAGAACAAGTGCACTGAATGTGACCAATATGAGTACAACTTATGGAAATGATTGCTCTGCAATCAATGCCACTTTTGAGTGTTTTTATTATATTTTGATGGAATATGCTTAAACTTTGTTGCTTACTAGATTTAAACCAATAGCTTAATGTTTTTGCTTTGTTTTGCAGGAATTCTTCATAAAATTGCATTTTGAGCATGATCGAGGTTGGTTCTGTGCATTTGCTTTCGGATGAAGCTCAAAGTGGAGTCAATTGGATGGAAAAATCATCAAAAAGATGTTAAGGTGGCTCTGGGAAGCTTTTGGAAGCAAAAAAAGGAAACTTAATTTTATCGATAGAAATTCTATTGATCGTCTATCGATCCTCTATCGATCGTCTGACGATAGATAGAAGCTATGAAGAAAAATTTATCTCCTCTATCGATCCTCTATTGATCGTCTATCAATAGACATCACCTCGAAAAGCGTGCCCGCAATTTTTAGCAGCTTTTAATGCTATTTTTGGAGAGTTTTGTTTTAGTAGGTCTCTGTACTCTATTTAAGCTTTCTTTTTAGGTTATTTAGGTTGGCTAGACTTGGCACTAGCCTCTCTCTCTCTTCTCTCTCCATTCTCTCTCTTCTCTCTTGGGATTCTTGGCTTGTACATGGAAGGGATGAAGAACTCCGGCGAATCTACCCCGGCTATGAGCGGCTAAGCTTCTCTCTTGGGTTGAAGATGAAGCTTCTCTCTACTCTTTTGTATTTGTAAGTTTGGATTTGGGTTTTATGTATAGTTTGTGGTGATTGTACAACAATGAGAATATTGCTTCTATGCAATTTGGTTTTAATCGATTTTATCTATTAACATATTTGTTTTCTGTGATTTCAATTATGTTTGTTGTACAATGATGCTTATCAAATGTGTGTATGTGAAGTGTGATGGCTCATGCCTTACTTGGCTGGATTGTGCATTCTCGTTTGACAGTCCATGCCTTAAAAAGGATGATCCATGCTTGATTCATATATGTATAATCATTACTGAATGATTTATTCTTGTAGTTTAAATAATCACTACCATGGATATACACGAACCCTAATCAAACTTATGAATGCGATTGATGCGAGTTAAGTGGATTCGAAACCCAAGACCTTTTATTAATTGTTTTACATTCTTTAGTTTAAACAAACAAACTCTTCAAAATCAAGAAATCGTTTGGTAACTAGAATTGAATTCATAGTAGTTTTTAATAACTCAGCCTTTAGTCCCTGCGGATCAAAACCCGTGCAAAAATCACTTTTCAACGAATTGAGGTTACTAGCATGAATACTTTTATAAATTTAAAAATTGATCACGAACAAGGAAATAACCTCCTTTGTTTGGGCCGATCAGGAAATGTATTTGAATGTCAAAAGCTGCTCATGTGTATAGTCACAATTGTAATCCTCATACCTAAGAGTTTGATAGTATGAATTTCTAGAGTTTGATAGTATCTTGTACACCCTTGATCTCAAGGATGTAATCGATACTTATTGGCTTTAGTAAGTCGTACATGAAGATAGGTGAGTGTGCACTACGGGATCACCACCCTTAATATCAAAGGGAGAATGTCACTGTTAATTCACAGATAATAACTCAATAAAGTCTTTGGCCAAAGCAGAAGGTAACCAAGGAAAAGTGTTTTCATGGGTTAACCTAATTGAGTTTATATTTTGGTGAATTACTAACACATGATTAAGTTTGGGTTTTGACATAAATCCATACCCAATTAACTTAATCATGACATTGATTGGTGAAGGATTATCTATTACCCGAAGGGTTCATTTATATGGGTATATTCACCCATACTTAGGGCATGTCATGATACATTGCTAGACACCACTCATGACTAGTGAAAGCCTAATGATAAGTGTTATCATTGAGGGCAAAATTGGAATTGTTCCAATCGAACCACAAATAGAAAGTTTCTATTTTAGGAAACATCGAGATGTTCCCTATCACTACTAGGATGGGGTGAACCCAATGGGTCACACACATAAGGGTTTAAGTGATCTTCTTGAATTTGTGGGAGGAGAATATTCTAATTCATATATAAGCTTAATCCTTATTATTAAAGGTTAATAATTAAAGGGATTAAGAATATACAAAACTAGGATATTTACTATTCTATATGAGGTTTGGTCAAGCTAGCTCTTATAACCAAACATCATTAAAAGAGGAGAGGACTATAAATAGAAAAGGGATAACCCTAGGGCCGGCCACTCCATGTGTGTCCTCTCCTCTAGCCATCTCTCTCTCTTCCTCTCTAGCTTGTCATCCTCTTCAAGTGTTGAGTGGATACAAGGAATTCAAGAGGTCTTAGGCTCATGTGGACTTACGTACATTGGAGGCTACCATACTTTTAGAGCTCGAGGTTTTGCAAGGACAACCATCAAAAGGAACCAAGTAAGCTTTAATTTAATGTTTTAAATTATTGTTATGATTCGTTTTATCGTTTGAGTTCATCCTTGGGATGATTACAACGGAGAAAATTTTGTTTTCTATTTCCGCTGCATTTCTCCCTTGTAATCTATCAGTGGTATCAGAGCCAACTCAAACCATGATTCGAATTATGAATGGCATAGCTTGGTATATATTAAAGCTAGTTTTAATTAAATGGGGATTTGAGAAATCCACTTTGAAGAATTCGGCCATGGGGTTTTTGAACCCTTGTATGTGTTTTGTTTTAATTATAATTATTTGCATTTAGGGTTTTAGTAAAACCCTAAAGTAATGGTCTGCATATAGGGTATAATCACCCTAGTATAATTTCGGCCATGGGTGTAGAACCTTACCTTGAGAATTTCGGCCATGGTGGGCTTAGTGAGGAAGATGACGGCTAGGAAGATGGGGTTGCATTAAGGTCTCATAACATTAATTAATCTAGGCCATTTATTTTATGAAACCCTAATATTGGATGGCCATGATTAATTGATGATGAGTCTCCATCATTTGAGAAACCCTAGTCATAATAGGAAACCTAGTTAGACTAGGAGTTGACAAATTCAACTAGTTTCCTATTTGAGGGTCTCTCTCCTAATTGACATGTGTCATTAATTAGGATAATTGTGATTAATTAATATGATTAATTAATTAAATAAGTTGTTGGAAATTTAGAGTTTTAGAAACTCTATGATGATAGGATAAGATTTTTATTTTAAAAAGTTACTAATTTGTGACACTCTCTTGATAGTCAAAGTTGTGTAAATTAGAAATTCATAAATTTTAGGAAACTTGTCATTTGATGACTCTAAATAGATTTTGAAAATCCTATTATTATTTTGATTGGTATTTAATATTGGATATTGATTATCATCAAAAATTGGGAAAGTCTCAACCCTACTCTCTCTCTCTAAATTACGGCTACACTAGGGTTTACTAACCCTAGTGTGTCACAGCCACCTTGTGGTCTATGGTTTTATTTTATTATCTTCATATTTGATTTATTAAATGTATTTTATAAATAAAAATTATTTTAAAGCTTTTTGGAAATTCAAAAATGAATAAATAAAGTAAATTGTGAAATTTGGTTTTATGGAAACCCTAATTGCCATATTAAGAGTTTAGGTTTAAACACTTGGTGTTTTAGCTTTTAATTCGATTAAAATGCTTGGGGGTCATCTACATTGATATATTGAAGTGTCCTAAGTGTTAGAACATGAAAATATATTGATATGATATTATTTATATAATTTTGAACGTCAAAACAGGTTGCTGTTTTTCTAGGCAGCAACCTAAACCAAGTTGTAAAATGTTAAAAAATTGCTTTTAAAGGTTTTTACAACTAGCTGTGAACCAGCCAACCTAAATATCCCTAGGGATTGGGAGGCCTCTCATTCACTTTGAGGGTTATTTTGAGTGGATTGTGGATGATGTTTATCCGTCTCGATTTATCCTTCCCTATTATCCTTCTCTATTATCCACGTTTATCCTTCTCTATTATCCACTCAAGATTGGGTTTTTGAAAAATGATAAAAGTTTGTAAAAAACTGGGAGTCGCCACCTTATTTTTAGGGAACAAGGAAACCACAAAAAGAGTTTTATTTTCAATAAAACATTGACCCCATATTTTAGCAAAAGCATGGTCTTTTAAATCAAAGTTGGATTCGGGGGCTAGGTTACGAAGTGGGAAGGTTCCAAGGAACTCCTTGTAGGCACCCACCTCGCCCTAATTAAAGGTCTCCTAATTACTATTGGGCTTTATCAAAATCTTTTCAAAACAATGCTATTTATCTAATCAACCACAAAATATGAATAATAATATATAATAATAATAATATATAGTACAAAAGTATACACAATTCTAAGGATCTTAGGAGAATAGAAGTCAACCTAAGATTGGACTTGCGCCCTATTGATTGCCTACGTACCTTACCAATTTCTTGATAAAGATCAAAGTCCACGTAGTTCGATTACCCTAGGACTCTCCTATTGTAATAAACCACATAATTGTAGAGATTCTATCTTATCTTGGACTCTAGCTTCGAGATTTTGAGTTTGATCAAAACACTTGTTATAAGATATGGAATTTCATTCCATTTTGAATTCTTTCAAAATCACTTTTCAGACTTATTCTCGAAGTAGATTCCTAGGTAAAATGGAACTCTATTCTTATTGTAATTCTTACAACAAAGAAGAGTCCTAAGTGGGGTCAAGTGACCCCCCTAATCCTAGGGTTTCTAACTAGTCCTAGGTTAGTCTAAACACCTATTATACTAATATTATATATGCTGGAAAATTCTGGAAAATAAATAAAAAAAATGCAATCAAATAGGTACACAATGCATGAAAATGTCCTAAATGCAATCTAAGTTAGCTATGGGAACCTAGGCATGTTTCTAAGTTAGATTGGACCTAAAAAAGTGAGTTTTAATCCACTTTAAGGCCACTTTAAATCCATGGACAGATTTGAAAGTAATCAAAAAGTGGGTTTAAAACCCATAAAATAAAAGAATAAAAGGAGTGTAAATGACCAAACATGCAACCTAGTATGATATGCCACAACAATCATGCATTATATTTGAAAACACCAATTTTTTAACATAAGGGAAGGGACTTACCTTAGCTTGCTCCCTCGATCACAATTCATATGGTACTCCAAACAAGACATGATTAAAGTAATGACATAAACCTAAACTATTAACATGCATCCCTAACATGGTAACAATAAAAAAAACTCAAAAAGATGGATTAATATGCTTTCCTAACTTTAAGAAAATAACATGCATGAAACTAATATATTATCATATATTCTAGACATAAAATAAATCCTAATACTAATGTGGTATGATCATGGAAGGAGAATAAAAGAATAAAAATGAAAGGAAATAACAAAGAGAGATATGCAAACTTTTATCCTAGCATAAACTAATCCATATCATTAATCCCTATCATGCATACTAGAGTAATATGAAAACCTATTCTAAATACTTAATCCTAACAAAACATAGACATAAAAGAGAAGAAGAAGAAGAAGAAGAAGAAGAAGAAAAATACAAAACTTTAAACAAACTATAAAACTCTACTGACCTCTTTGCTTCCTTCCCACTTACTCTAAGCCTTCTCTTCAAACTCCAAGGACTCTAAGGACCTCAAAAATATATCTAGAGTGCTATGGGGGAAGCTTGTGCAATTGCTCAAGCCTCTACTCTCCAAGCTTAACTCTTTAAAGCTAATTGTGTGTTAAAACTGATTTCAAAGCCCTCTATTTAGGGAGGCCTGAAATTGATCAATGGCCGAGTTTAAATCTCTTAGGAATGATCCAATGGCTCTAAACCAGCCTTCCAAGGTGTTTATACTCATCCCAAAGTCCTCGTGGTCGAACTGGACACATGGCAGGGCTTGGAAGAGTCTCGGGTAGAAAAATCTCTCAAAATTAGCAGTTATTGGCTAAAGGGATCGATGGCCATCCCCCTTGGGACGGTTGGCAGTCCCTCTAGGACGGTTGGCCGTCCCTTGGTGGATGGTCATCCATCCCGCATGCTATTTTTGCCCTATGTGGGCCTATCTCAGCCCGTTTCGACCCGGTTTCAATTTTTTTAGGCTTTTCGGGCCCGTTTTAAGTCCAAGTTTGAGGATTCAAGTGCCGAAATGATCGTGATTTGATTCTCCATGTTATAAGAAGTGTTTGAAGTGAAAATGCATTGACCAAGGTCAAATTTTTGGGGAAAATTCGACCGATTAGCTGTTTAGGGCCTGCCGGGCCCAAATTAGGGTTTTGAAATCTGCTAATCGATTGCTTTCGAAATCATTTCTTCTTCTCGAAACAAGTTTTAAAATATTTTAGGAAAGTGTTTTGAAGCCTTTGAAGGCTTTGGTTTGATAAAAATATCGAGTCCCGGTCGCTTCTGGTCGAAATCCTAATCTGGGCTTAAAAGGGCCTTTTGAGCCTTAAGAGCCAATCATGATCCAGAAGGCTCCACAGACCTTGCCACTGATCAACTTAGCTACCAAACACACTTTAAATATCTTTGCCAAGGCCTCGAGACCATTCGAGACAAGATCGACAGTCATTTAGGGCTTTTGTGATTCAAATGACAATACTGCCCTTCAGTCACAAAATGCCTTATTTTCTATCAAGCCAGGCTCAGAATGCCATGTAATATTGCAGGGATGTTCCTAGACTCTCTAAAAACCTAATGCAAAAAGAATCGACTCAATCTGACCTAAAAATCTACATGCGATAATGTCCTCTAACTAACTACCCAAAAAGGGTAAAATTGGGAACTTAGGGTTTTAACACCCTATTTTACCTTTAATCACAGGCAACCATTCATGATCATACTCATGGTAAAAAATGGATGTCTACACTAGCCACTTATCTACTTCACTAATATAAGGTCTTAACTAAATGTAGGAAGAGTTGCCATGATTTATTTTGACTTTAGATAGCTGCACTAAGAATTTTGTGATCGAGACTCAAATCAGTCACGATTTAGAGTTACAGTCACAAAACACTTTAAAATGATATCAAACGTTAGAATCACTTAACGAGACCCCTGCCATTGGAAAGAACACTGAAAATCCTAGTGAAATGAAGTGTTCTTGTATTTTAAAAGTTGTTTTTAATAGGGCAAATAATTATTGTAAAACAAGGGCTGATTCTTGGTGTTTTGAGAAAACACTAAAGTAAAGAGTTACTTAATTTTAATGCGATTAAAATTGGTATCTATTTTCATGGGATGATAAATAGAATAAAACATGTCTTAAATATATCCCTTTGCCATTTATTACTTGTTCCTTTATTGCTTTAATTTATGCGATGAGATTGTTTAAATTAAAAATGGAAGGTTATGGACTTAAAGACCAATTAAATGAGATGTGATTGGCCGCATGTGATGTGTATCTTTTATGGGTTGTAATTTAAAGTAGTTTAAATTATTGGTGATGTAATTTTAATTAAGGCTTGTATGCCTTCTCCCTTTCTCCCAAATATATTCCACTATTGCTTTATACCTTTTCTTTGTTTATTGTAAATGTACTTTGAAGATCGAGAAGGTACATGGTGGACCCGAGGATGCATGGAGCAATGAGAGGACAAAGAGAAGACCTTGAGAAGATATTTTCTTTTATGTAATAGTTACAGGTTAAAACTGCGATCACACTACCCACATTAGACCTAGGGCTCAACTAATGGCTCTAGTTGGTCCCAACCTTAAAAGTCCATTAACTTTCCATAAGGCCCATATATATGTTAGATGTATGTTTTAGGGGCCCATTAACCATATTATTATATGTTCTTAATGATAGTGTCCCCTTCTTTTATGGACAGTGGGAGTATCATTAAAGTACTAATAATAAAGAATGGTTAATAAATTGATAGATGTGATATATGTATGCATGCGATGTATGTTTAATTTGATGAGACTTTAAAACCCCTCGCTTTCAAAATTAAATTGTAAAGAAGAGGCATACGAGTGATTTATCCTAGCCTCCTACCATTACAAGATAGGTGATTCTTATGGTGGATGTGTTTGGCTGCAGATATGCGGGAACACATTCATTCTGAGAGTTCATACTAGTTTGTTACAATTGGATATCATGACGTGCGATAATGGTACACTCCAATAACCTATTATGTGAGAGGTGGAACATTCAATTGACCATACTCATGTGAATGGTGGGTGTGATTTAACTAAAGAGTACTATCCAAGAACCCATTATGAGAGGATACTGCAATTTAGAGACTAAAGGAAGGTTGGAATTTGCTTGAGAAGCATTGGGTAAAGTGTTATCGACCCCTTTGGATTAGTGGTCCAAGAACCTATTATGTGAGGTCTTCTAGTTCAAATGGGACCCCAATCCCATTAAGAATTATATGTTGAATTCTGGAATCCTATAGAGGGTGTATGGGATTTGATAAAATAGTGGGAGGCACCATAAAACTAAAGACCAAGTTATTATGGTATTAAATGAAATATATTAATTACTTGTTACTTACTTTTGTAGATATCATAATGGCTTTACTTAAACAAATATCTGAAAAATGAATAGGACTACTGTTTGACAGAACTTAATAATAATAAGAGGCTTGAAGAATTGGGAACTATTCCTAATTCAGGATACTATCTATCACTAAGCGATGCTTCATCTTGGGTGTTAGATACTGGGGCTAGTTCTCATATATGTAAAAATATTTAAGAACTAAGAGAAATCATAAAATTAAGTCGAGATCAAGTTATCCTTCGAGTGGGAAATGGAGCAAGTATTACTGCATTAGCTATTGGAACTTGTGACTTAAACCTTCCATCTGGACATGTTATGAAACTAGAGAACTATTTATTTATGCCAAGAATAGTCATGAACATTATTTCGGTTTCATCATTAACTTGTTTTGGCTATGAATTTATTTTCAATAGGGATAATTATACTATTTTTATTGGAAATAAATCTGTTGGTTCTGGCATATATCTAAATGGTTTATATTTCTTAAACATGGATGGTAGTGTAAACTGCTAAGAGAATAGACATGATGCTAAAAAGTATAAAAGACCTCGAGATGAGAAAAACTCAACCTATGTATGTCATTTGAGATTATGTCATATTAGTGAAGAGAGGATCAACAAGTTAGGTAAGGATGGGTAACTGGACTCATATGTACTTGTACCCTTACCTACTTGTGAACCTTGTCGCATGGGTAAAATGTCCAAATCTCCCTTTACTGGTCACGGTGAGAGGGCAGGAGACATACTAGGGTTAATACATTTTGATGTATGTGGACCTTTAAATAAGGTTGCCAGAGGAGGTTTCACCTACTTCATTACCTTTACTGATGATCACTCACGGTTAGGTACAGTGTATCTTATGAAACACAAATCTGAATCCTTTGAAAAGTTCAAAGAATATAAAGCTTAAGTGGAGAAACAAACTGGCAAAAGTATTAAAGCTCTTCGATCATTGAGAATACTTAACCACTGAGTTTTTGGATCATCTTACTGAGGCTGGCATATTATCACACTGGACTCCTCCTGGTACACCTGAGCTAAATGTGAAAGGTTGTGAATAGAGAATCGCAGCAGAAGGAAACATCGTTTAAAACTTTTTAATAACATGATTCTCCATCACAACCATACAAAGGACCATAATCAAACATCGAACCATGAATACATATACAAGTAAATGAAATAACTTATTTAAATCATACTTACTTGATGATTGCCTTTGATGTAAATCTCGATCGCATCCGAGCTTCAAAAGTATGGAAACCTCCAATGATAGTCCACACGAGCATAAAACTCCTTGAACCTTCTTGCACTTCACAACACTTGTGAGAGAGCAAAACTAGAGAGGGAAGAGAGAGAGACGGCTAGAGGAGAGAACACCATCTAGTGGCCAGCCCTAATGCTTGTAGCTTCTTATTTATAGTCCTCTTCTCTTTTAATGATGTTTGGTTACAAGTGCTAGCTTGACCAAACATCATATAGAATAATAATATCCTAGTTATGTATATCCTTGACCTCTTTCTTATTAACCTTTAATAATAAGAGTCATACATATATAAACTAGAATATTCCCCTCCCAATAATTCAA
>JAESVK010000153.1:2385821-2404344 GCA_017140935.1 Hamamelis virginiana | reverse complement strand
ACTCTTAACGGTTTATTAAATATCCACTTTAATAAACCTATGAGCAGAAACTTCTTTTAGAATAAATGTGTATGAGAATTATGAGTCTCCATATCTCAACAACTTGAGATACATATTTCTCTTATCATTTATTCATGGACCTTATCATATATATTTAAATATATACGACAAGTTGTACCTTCAAATTAATATAATATGAAATTGATATGCCCTTTAGGATTGGTTTTAGGGCATACCTCCAACAAAATGGTGTATCTGAAAGGAGAAATCGTACTTTGATGGACATGGTACGATCGATGCTGAGTTACATTGATATGCCAATATCCTTCTGGGATATGCATTAGAGATAACCACTTATTTATTGAACAGAGTTCCTTCCAAATCTGTTCCTAAGACACCCAATAAGATATGGTATGGGAAGAAACCAAGCCTGTGGCATCTAAGGGTTTGGGGTTGCGTTGCATATGTTAAAAACCAAAATACAACAAAACTGAAAGTTAGGTCAAACAAGTGTAGGTTTGTAGGGTACCCAAAAGAGTCTTTAGGATACTACTTCTATCACACTAGCGAAAAGAAAGTCTTTGTTAGTAAGTTTGCTATCTTTCTTGAAAGAGATTTCATACAAGAATGAGGCAAAAGTCAAGTGATAGATCTAAAGGAATTATTCGAGAGTACGCAGACCAACACTGATACCACACCTGCCCCTGTTGAGGCAATACCTACTGTTACACCACCACTTCGTAGATCTTGTAGAATCTGCTCCTCTAGTGAGATACGGGTATCTCCATGATTTCAGTGAGGAATTCTTACTTGGCGACAAGGAACATCAAGATGATCCTACCACTTACGAAGGAGCGATGTTGGACATCGACTTGAGAAGATGGCAAGAAGCCATGAAATTTGAAATGGATTCAATGTATTCCAATGAAGTCTGGACTTTAGTAAATCCACCTGAAGGTATAGTACCTATAAGATGTAAATGGATTTACAAAAAAAAGATAAGCTCGGATGGAAAGGTAGAGACCTACAAAGCTAGGCTAGTGGCAAAAGGGTATAATCATAAACAAGGTGTTGATTATGAGGATACCTTTTCGCTAGTAGCTATGCTAAAATTCATTAGGATCTTGCTAGCTATAGCAGCACACTGTGACTATGAGATATGTCAAATGGATGTAAAGACCGCCTTCCTTAATGGAAACATTGAGGAAGATCTTTACATGGAACAGCCTAAGGGCTTCATATCCGGTGGTGAGGACCACAAGGTGTGCAAACTACAGCTGTCCATTTATGGACTAAAGCAAGCTTCTCGAAGCTTGGAACATCCGCTTCAACGAAGCAATCAAATCGTTTGGCTTTATTCAGAATATGGATGAATTATGTCTGTACAAGAAGGTTAGTGGGAGTGCAATCACTTTTCTTGTCCTATATGTGGACGATATCCTTATCATTGGGCATGATACAAGAATGATCTCATCTGTTAAGCTCTCACTTTCAAATAACTTCTCCATGAAGGATTTGGGAGAAGCAACCTACATACAGGATATAAAGATCTATAGAGATAGATCTAAGAGGTTGCTTGGTCTCTCACAATCCATATACATAGAAAAATTACTGAAGATGTTCAGTATGGAGAGTTTTAAAAGGGGTTTGCTTCCCTTTAGACATGGAATTCATCTATCCAAGGATATGTCTCCCAAGATAGATTAGGAGAGAGAGCATATGAGTAAGATCCCTTATGCATTAGCTGTGGGGAGTCTTATGTATGATATGCTATGTACCAGACCTGATATCAGTCATGCTGTAAGCGTTATTAGCAGATATTAGTCTAACCCGGGTGAGCTACACTGGCGGGCAGTTAAGAGCATCCTTAAGTACTTAAGAAGGACTAAGGATTTGATTATTGTCTATGGAGGAGATGAGCTTAAAGTTGATGGTTTCACTAACTCGGACTTTCAATCAAACATTGATGATAGAAAGTCCACCTCAGGATATTGTGAACCAGCCACCGCGGATTGGGAGGCGTTTTCACTTAAATCATCGTGGATTTTAGATGATTCACCATCCGTCTCGATTTATCCTTCTCTATTGTCATTCTCTATTATCTACATTTATCTTTCTCTATTATCCACTCAAGATTGGGTTTTGAAAAGGATAAGAGTTTGTGAAAAAACTAGAAGTCGCCACCTTATTTTTAAGGAACAAGGAAACCATAAAAAAAGAGTTTTATTTTCAATAAAACAATGACTCCATATTTTGGAAAAGCATGGTCTTCGAATCAAAGTTTGGATTCGGGGGCTAGGTTCTGAGATAGGAAGGTTCCAGGACGCATCCTGTAGGCACCTATTTCACCCTAATTAAAGGTCTCCTAATTAAGTTTGGGCTTTATCAAAATCTTATCACAACGATTCTAATTATCTAATCAACCACAGAAAATAATAATAATAATAATAATAATAATAATAATAACAATAGATAATATAAAAGCAAACACAATCCTAAAGACCTTAGGAGATTCACAATCAACCTAAGATTGGACTTGCCCTATTGATAGCCTACGTACCTTACCAGTTTCCTGATAATAATCAAAATCCACGTAGTTCGATTACCTAGGATTCTCCTATTGTAATGAACTACACTATTGCTAGAATTCTATCTTATCCAAGACTATCTTCGAGAGTTTATTTTCATTCAAAATACTTCATCATTCAAAGTGGGAATTTCATCCCAAAACAAACTCTTAAATTCCAATTTCACTAAGAAATCTTCTCGAAGATAGACTCCTAAACAAGCTAAAATCCCTAATCGGATGTAGTTTTTACAACAAAGGGGAATCCTAAGTGGAGCCAAGTGGCTCCCCTAACCTAGGAGTCCCTAACTACACCCTAAGTTAATCTAAATACCTAATACACTAAAAAATGCATGCTGGAATTTCTGGAAAATGCACAAAAATGGAATAAAACAATTAACTAATATGCATGAAAATGTCCTAAATGCAATCTAATCTCACTAAGTGAACCTAGGCATGTTTCTAGGTTGATTTGACCCTAAAAAAAAATGCTTTTTAATCCATCTTAAGGTTACTTTTAAATTCTGGACAGAATTTAAAGTAACTCAAAATATGAATTAAAACTCATGAAAATAGCAAATAAAAATTGTGACAATGACCTAGAAAATACCCTATCATGATAAACTAAACTAACATGTAAAAGATGGCTTCAGAATGATGATTAAGTCACATTAAAGTGGATATTCAAATCTAGACAGATTTGAATATTCACTTTAAATGGCCTTAAGACCATTTATTAATTAATCAAAAATACTAAATAAAAGTGCTAACATGCATAAAACAAAGGACTTAAACCCAATATGCAAAACTACTCAAAACAACTAAGTATCATGCTTAAAATTATTCAATTTATCACCAGGGAAGGAACTTACCTTCGCAATGCTCCCTCGAACACAATTCATATCATTCCATATTCAAATATTAATGAAGAAAAGAGGAATATGATAAATAATCCAAAACATGAATATATGCAACTCATAAACTCATATAAAAGAATATTCAAACTTTCATCTTAACATACATTCCTATATTAAAACAGAAAATCATATTACCAAAACTAATTCCTAGTATGCATTCTAGACATAACTAACCAAACAAAACTCATCCTAAGACATGCTTCTAATATCTAATCAATGCTATCATGCTCAACAAACAATAAAAACATTGATTTTCATGTAAAAGAATAACCTTATGAACAATTATGCAAACTTGACTCGAACAGAAAACTTCATACATTCTAAACACTTATGTTATGCAAACAACAAACTAAAACCTATTCTTAAACATTAATACCTATTCTAAACATCCATTCCTACTCCTAATAATGCATATAATTAGAGAAAACTAGAACATGCATTCTAAAATTACTTTAACTATGCAGAAACTCCTAAAAACCAACTATGATATGCAAAGTTAAATTCTACAGCTAATGAGGTAGATGATCATACCTTAATCCTTATTCTTCCTTGATCCAAGCCTTCTTCTTCAATGGATAATCACCTCTAAATTCATAGCTAGGGATGGCTGTAGCTCTTAAGCCTCCAAAAGTCATCTCTCTTCAAAGTTCCTTCTCCAAACTAATTTATAACTGGTATATTTATAGAAGAGGCTTCAATTTTGATCCATGGCTGTCATTAAAACCCTAGGGATTGATCCAAGGGCTCTAAATTAGTCTTCCAAGGTCCTAAGGTCGAGTTAAACCCTCCCCAAAGGGTTTGGAAGAGTCCCAGGTATGTGAAACTCTCAAAATAAGGCGGAGGCTCGGATGACCATCCACTAGGGGACGGTTGGCCATCCCTCATGGATGGTTGGCCGTCCCTAGGGAGATGTTCATTGAGCCCCCAAGCCTAATTTGCCCTATGTGGGCCTATTTCAGCCCGTTTCGACCCGGTTTCGGATTTTTTCGGCTTTTCGGGCCCGTTTCAAGTCCAAATTCAACAATTCAAGCGCCTAAATGATCATGATTCAATTCTCCATGTTTTTAGAAGTGTTTGAAGTGAAAATCTATTAACCAAAGTCAAAGTTTTAGAAAAATTCGACCGATTAGCTGTTTAGGGCTTACCGGGCCCAAATTAGGGTTTTGAAATCTGTTAACTGATTGTTATCATTTTTTCTTCTCGAAACAAGGTTTAAACACATTTGAGAAAGTGTTTTAAAGCTTTTGAAGGCCTCCAATTGATAGAAAGATCGAATCCTAATCATTCCCGGTCGAAACCCTAATCTAAGCTTAAAAGGGCCCTTTGGGCCTTAAGAGCCAAACATGAGCCCAGAGGCTCTATGAACCTTGCCACTGATCAACTTAGCTACCAAATACACCCTAAATATCCATGCCAAAGCCTCGAGACTATATGGGATAAGATCGACAGTCATTCAGAGCTTTTGTGATCTAAAGGACAGTGCTGCCCTTCAAGTCGCAAAAGACCTTATTTTCTATTAAGCCTTGCTCAGAATGCCATGAAATTTAACAGGGAAATTCCTAGACTCTCTAAAAATTAAATGCAAAAGAAACCGACTCAATCCGACTTAAAAACCTACATGCGATAATGACCTCTAATTAACTACTCATAAGGGTAAAACTAGCAACTTAAAGTTTTAACACCCTATTTCACCTCAAAACACAGGCAACCATTAATGACCATACTCATGATAAAAAATGTATGTCTACAGATATTTGTTCACCTCAAATGGTGGAGTGTTTAGTTGGAAGAGCTGTAAGCAGCCTATTACAGTGGATTCCACTATAAAAGCTGAGTACATAGCCGCCTCAGAAGCTGCCAAGGAAGCTGTTTGGATCAAAAAGTTCATCTATGAACTTGGAGTAGTTCCAGCCATTGAGTCACCTATACCTATGTATTGTGAAAACAATGGGCACTACAAGAAAAACTGCTTTTTACGGTGTTTAAAAAATGTCGTAAATAACTATTCACGGCATTTTTCAAATGCCGCAAAAAACGCCGTCTATCGCGATGCCGTAAATAGTCCAGCTTTTTACGGCGTTTGAAAAGCGCCGTAAATACTATTATTCACGGCGTTTATTAAACGCCGTAAATAGTTGTCATTTTGCCGCTAAAAAATGGAGGGAAATCTTGGCACCTTTTTTTATTGGCATTTATTATTTTTTTACGGCGTTTATTAAACGCCGTAAATACTATTATTCACGGCGTTTTTTAAACGCCGTAAATACTATTATTCACGGTGTTTTTCAAACGCCGTAAAAAGAAAATAAATATAGTTAAAAAAAATGCGCCAAGAGAACATTTTTATCTTCTACAATTTTGAGCATTAGAATCTAATACTTTCATTGGTATATTCTCTATTGCGACAGAGTTCCTTGATTAAAGGACTTGGACCCACATGACCAAAATAAAGTAGCAAGGAGAAACAAGGTATAGTCCCCCTATTTACCACAAGTCCCTAAAATACAAGTTTACATTTTTCTAATTAATCCAAAGCCTCCCAGCCACTAGGCCAAATATAGTCTATACATCCTATTCAAATTATGTAACATATACCCGTGTAGATGCATTTCTAAACAACTGATAATCTTCACCATTCATAGCGATACATATAATCAAATGACTCGGAACATCCATTGAAAGTGATAGTTTTGTCAGGATTTCTTTAAGATGAGGCTTAGTTATTGAAAGAAGCATAACGTATATATTGTTGCTAAAATCCTCCAGTAAAATAGTACCAGGGCTATACCATTTTCACTTGATAATACTATAGACAATAATAGCATAGTGTATCATGAACAAAACTAATTAAAAGGGAAAAAGAAAATCAACTAATAAACCCAGTTCCAGAAAATCAACCAATAAACTCCTCTCACAATTGGTTAATCAAGAACTTAAGATAAACTTACTTCAGTGCAAACTGGTAGAGGTAATTTCAAATTTCAGATCATCGTGGTGAATCAAAAAAATTATGTAATCAAGGATCAAGATACCCAATCATTATGAACCATCCATCCTTTAATAATCCTAAATTGTGGTGTATGATAACCCATCTGTAAAGACTAAAGAAGAGACTTCATTCTCTCTTCAATCTTGTGTGAGTATTTTGTCACTGTCAAAATTCTCTATCCTGGATGTGTGCATGCGCACATGCATGTATGCAAGAGTGGCAGAGAACAAGCTTATGAAGCGATTTCCCCTTGGGTTCAGACAAATTGACATACCACTCCAAAGAAACTTACCAAACAAGGCTGGAAAAACCTAGAAAGTCCTAAACAAGGTGCCAACAAATAACACCACCAAAGAGTTGATACAGAAACAAAGAAAGAAGCACATGACAAACCAACCTATCAAGACTGCACCTATGCAGTAAAGCTGATCTACAATGATGATTCTCCAATAAAACTGTCTACACACACAAACAGCTTTTGGACAGGAGCCATTAACCAGAGGGTGCAAGGCACAAATTATTGATTGGATAAAGAAGAGGCCCTTATAATTAGGAAATCACCACCTCCTATGATCCCCACCTTTGAAAAGTTGATGCTGTAAAGCATCTCCAAATAAACTAAATCTGGAATTTTCCAATTACTCTCATTTCTAATCAATAATGGAGTCACAAGAGTAAAAATCTACTCCGACAAATTAAAGTTGGGCACCAGTGCCACTTTAGATTTGAGCATAAGCACCACTTTCCTCGTTAAAAGAAAAGTGTGATAGAATGAAAATATTAACCATGATAGAAATTATAGGTATTGATAGGTACTTCGCAATAAATTTTATAGTGCATAAATTGTGTTATGTCAACATCTATAGTGAATAAAGAGCCATGAACCAACAAGCACCTCTTATATTATCACATTAGATATATTGAAAAGCTTTAAAAAAAAATTGGATGAGCTTGTTAAATAAATTTTACTTCACACTTCCATGCAATTCATAGATGGAAAGCATTCAACATTTGGCAAATATTCAATGCACTTAATGCATACTTTAGTGGACACACAACTTTTAATTAATCTTCATATTATAACTATGCGCACCTGGGAAGAGATATATAGGACATTTATGCTAATGACAAGTGATTTTTTCGCTGCATGCAGAAGAGTGTATGAATGAATTAATTCGTAAGCTACCATGCATATACGAGAAGACGAAGCCAAACAATTTTGACTACCTCATCTTCAAGGTCAGGACAACTATCTGTATCTGAAAGATCATCCAGAAAGTTCTCTTCATATCCTGAATAACCATGATCAGAATCGACATGTTGCTGTTCTTGAGGAGAGTTTTCAAGAGCCTGAAAAAAAAATCAAAGAAAAATGAATGCCAAGAAGAATATATTTTCTTGAGAGAGAGAGAGGGAGAGAAAGAAATCAGAAATTAAAATGTGAATCAGCAATCCAAGTTCTAAAAAGTGAAGTTCCTAGGAGACAAATTTTCTATCATATGATGAAATAATAAAGGTAGACAAGTGTATTGACCTACATTAACCATAGAGGAAAAACGAAATTAGATGAGATAGCATCTGAGAATGACGTAGAAATTAAGTCACCGAGTATGTGAGGAGAGTTTCTAGTATTGAATCCGTATTTCCTTCTCCTGCATATTTCTCAGTAGAGAAATTTAGATAAAAATTTTAAGGTATTTACATATGCTTAGATGAAGCAACAGAATGCATTTACCATTTTCATCAATTGCTTTGGCAACCATTTTTTCAGGAAACCCCATCCCCACAAAATGACGAATCAACTTGGAGTTGGAAGGGCCCGTAGATGAGCTAGCCTTAAGGCAGAAAAAGGGAATCAACACTAAGTTATGCAATACATATATGCGGCAAGTCATAAACAACTTTGTACAGAAAATTGTTGCATATGTAAGAAACCAATAGGGGAAAAAGGTAACTGAAATAAAAATTTAATTAAAAAAAAAAGGAAGAAGAAAAAAAGTAAAGGATTAATAAGAAAGACCAGTGTGGTTAGTATTAATGGAAAACCAAATTAGTCCATGTCCTTCACCAGTAGCCAAATTAGTCCATGTCCTTCACCAGTAGCATGACAATGTGTTTAGTCGCGGGGCGGGGGCGGGGGGAGAAAAAAAAAACATTCGAGGTATATGCATGGAAAATCCCTGTATCTTTGATGACTTGTCTCAAAATGACATGAAGGCTAAAAGGAACATGGTACTAGAAGCTTTGCTAAAAGGAACTACAGTCAGAGTCATAAAATCACCTTTTTTTCTCAATGAAGCCAAGCTCACTTTAAACATTTGAAACAATATTTCAACTATTAAAATTAGACAAGAATTGAGAATATATTTGTAATTTTATTCCTGGTTAATGATGGGTTTATCAAATACTACTGGTTGGGCTTTTTTCCCCCATGATTCCATGAATAAGGCATTTTAGCCCCAGCCACTCTCATTCCCAACAACTCATAGTTTTGAATTTATTTTGAAGGTTTAATATCAATTTTTTATTATTTTTGTTTGCATGCCTAAACCCCCAACTCCCAGTGGCTATTTTTTTTTAAAAAAAAATTATAAAAATTTCAAACAAATGAACATGGGTAAACAAATATAGTGCAGCTGAAGTTTACAGGACTGGCAAACAAAATAAAAATTGAACTGGGGTCTTGAGACAATAACATGGTCTGATGGCCAGCAAAATAAAATATGAAAAACTGGGAGCACTTTATATGAAAATAGGTTCACAACAAAGACTGTATGCATAAGTGCATGCAACAGAAGCTTGTAAAAAAATGCTTCCCTATCACAAGTCAGCAGTTTGGACAAGACAAGGTTTTAAAAAGCATTTCTGCATTTCAAGGTCAGGTGGTCATATGATACCTAAAGGATTTAAGGATTAAGTGATGTTTTTGTCAGGAATACACCTCACAGGACAAGGCCTAGCGCCTTAGCCAAAGATGAGCCTTTTCTATCTTCTTATGCCTTGATTCATGAGCCACACACCTCTTGTAACCAATCATTTATTTTTTATTTTTCAATTTTTGTAGTCACTAACCATGTTTGGTAACATTTAATAATTTATTCAACCATGATTCTTCTTTTATTCTTTTCTTAAATATACAGAACTAAGAGCATGCAACAACAAGATGGACAGGAAAATAAAATATGTGCAATTGTTGCAATTTCTACAAAGAGAAATTCATAATAAAACAATATAAACAATTGGATGCCAGATATTCATAGAGAAGCAGGTTGAAAACTGCTTCACTACCCTAAATGGGCATTTTGTCAATACTACAAAGCCTATAATAATGGAACAGTATTTCGATGATTTCCTATATCAGTCAAATTATTCATTAATCTTCATTGAATATGTTGGTTACTTCTTGTATGAAATCAGAAGTACTATATTTTCTATCTTGCTCTGTATTTTTAATAATTTTCCCACTAGTCAATCATTTTGATAGCTCAACCAAACTTGAAATCCCCAATAGCTTGTGCTATGAAATTTACCTCCCCAGAGTCTGCAGTGACTTCTCCACCAGGATTTGAGAAACTCGAACAAGAAGATAAAGGATAATTCTCAATTTCTAGATCATCTTCTGTGTCCCAGTCAATCTTGTCACCTTCTCCGCCGGAAGTATTCCCATCCTACACATTTAGATACACCGCAAGGAGAGAAAGTTCATATCACAATTGGTAGAAACAAAATCAACTATAATAATGACATTTCTTTTCTATTTATCAGTTATTTTACCAAATAATACCAAACATAACAGTTTACTTTAATTCAGAAATTAAAATTATTTAAGGCTATAAATAAAAAGGAGCACAGACTAAGGTACAAAAGGATATAAAACTAAAATGAGAGAGTACAAAAGTACCATTCCAGAAAAGCACCAGTGACTTCTCCACCAGGATTTCTCCAACTCGTATGGTTAGAGTGCATTAAGTTGCTACATTACCATTTTTTTATCGGAACAATCATATGGATCGTTTGGATCAATGGAACATTGATAAGAACTAAGATACAACTTCTTGCAAGCCATAAAAAATCATTAGAACTTATGCCATGACTATTAAAAATAACAAAAGGTTTCAACAAAACCACATTTCTTTTCTAAATGCATATAAATAAAACAGAGCAATCAAATAATTGATGAGAGCTATCACATAACTCGAGCAACCATCTTAATTTGTTTTGGTATCCACCTTAGTATGTATTTATATAGATAAATATATAAATTTATTTTGAACAAAATCAGCCTTATTGGGAAAGCAATTTAATGTAAATCTGATTCTTTTAAGCAAACCTACTTGTATATATTTGCAATTTCATCCATGCACCTAGCTACTTTGTAAATTAATTACCTAGCTCAAAGATAAACCAACCCCAATATCAAAATCTTATCATTAATTAATGAATTAATCTTTTTATATATATAATTATAACATACATGTTATCTCTTGTAGTGCCAAGTGTAAGGCTTGATGGGCTTCTCTCTTTAAAGGATTTTATCTAGTAATTACAACATTTTAGAGATTTAATGAGAAGAGAATAGCAGTGCTGTCCGTGAGGTTCCAGCCCCTGTTTTGCCTTCTTTCTTCTTCTACATTGATTCACTATAAGGTTTTTCTTGTGTGTAGTAGTATACTTGTATGTACTGATTTTGTGTGTGCAAAGGTAACAAACAAGGCTTCTTTACATCATCTCCAAGGCTAAACAATCTTTTCTAACCTTCTAACGAGGGTAATTAAAAAACCTTCCTTTTTACTGCCTTTTCAAGAGGGTTTTAGGGCACCCTCATCTTTTCCCTCAATCCGACGTGGCCCTTAGCCCATTTTTGTTGCAGTGGAGGGGCAAAGACCAGTCACCTGCCGGCGATGGAGACTTAGGGTTTGGAGAGAGAAAGAGATAGACAAGGAGAAAAAAGGGGGTAGCTTCTGTTCAGATCTACTTAACGGCGGCAAGGGGAATATAGGCGGCAAAGGGAGGGGAATAGGGTGAATCACGGAGCAGAGCAGAGAGAAGGAGATGAAAGCAGCTTAGTGAGCACATGAGGGCGCGGGGAAAAAAAAGAAAAGGAGGGAAGTGAAAATTTCGTGGCACACTTTTTACGGCGTTTAATAAACGCCGTGAATACTTAGGCTTTTTATGGCATTTGAAAAACGCCGTGAATAGTAATACTTTTTATGGCATTTGAAAAATGCCGTGAATACTACTGCTTTTATCTTTTACGGCGTTTAATAAAGGCCGTGAATAAGTAAATCTTTTACAACGTTTAAAAAACGCCGTTAATACTAATCCTTTTTACGGCGTTTAATAAACTCCGTGAATACTAATACTAATATTTTACCTCAACTTGACGAGTGAGGTTTTCAATTGAGAGCACATTAGGGCGCGGGGAATGAAAAGAAAAAGAGGGAAAAGAAAAGAAAAGGGGATATTTCGCGGCATATTATTTACGGCGTTTAAAATACGCCGTTAATACTAAAACTATTTACGGCATTTGAAAAACGCCGTTAATACCTATACTTTTTACGGCATTTAAAAAATGCCGTGAATATTTCTTGTACAGCGTTTATTAAACGCCGTCAATAAATATAACATTTACGGCGTTTGAAAAATGCCGTTAATACCTATACTTTTTACGGCGTTTAATAAATGCCGTAAATATTAATGCTTTTACGACTTTTTTTAAAAACACAGGATTTATGACTTATATTACCACTTTTTTCGGCGTTATACATAAACGCCGTAAATAACCATTTTTGTTGTAGTGGGGGCCATTGCTCAGGCCAAGGAACCAAGGTTTCATAAGAAATCTAAGCACATAAAACAGCGCTTCCACATGATTCGAGAAATCATTGAAAGAGGAGATATCATTATGCAGAGAGTAGCATCTGAGGATAACCCTGTAGACCCACTTACCAAGGCTCTTACCTTAAAGACCTTGGAGCAACATCTTGAGAAGATGGGTATGAGATATGTCACTAATTGGATTTAGTGCAAGTGGGAGATTGTTAGAAGTATGCCCTAAACCCAATTATTAGGTTGTATTTAGGGAAACTTATATTTCATTTATATTCATGTATGAAACATTATTCATTAATGAAATGGCTTTTAATTATCATGTAAACTTGTGTTATTTATAACTGTTCATGATAATGTCCTTGGATAGCATAATAAAGAATTGTATCTCAAGTGTTGATATAGATAGCCATACAATTCTCAAGTACATCTATTCTAGATTTGTTCCTAATCATAAGTTTATTTATTTGGGCGATAATAAACCATTAAGATTAGCTCAGGTTATACTATCTCCTATAGAGAATGGCGAGTCTCAAGCCATCTGCATGTGTAGAGACACTATAGTAAACCTGTGGGTGCTTGTTAGAGAACAAGTACACTGAACGTGACCAATATGAGTACAGCTTATGGAAATGTATTTGAATGTCAAAAGCTGCTTATGTGTATAATCACAATTGTAATCCTCATACCTGAGACACCACTGGTTATTTTATGTATGAATTCCTAGAGTTTGATAGTATCTTGTACACCCTTGATCTCAAGGATGTAATCGATACTTATTGGCTTTAGTAAGTTGTACATGAAGATAGGTGAGTGTGCAATACGGGATCACCACCCTTAATATCAAAGGGAGAATGTCGTTGTTAATTCACAGATAATAACACAATAAAGTCTTTAGCCAAAGCAGAAGGTAACCAAGGAAAAGTGTTTTCATGGGTTAACCTAATTGAGTTTATATTTTGGTGAATTACTAACACATGATTAACTTAGGGTTTTGACATGAATTAATACCCAACTAACTTAATCATGACATTGATTGGTAAAGGATTATCTATTACACGATGGTTCATTTATACAGGTATATTCACCCACACTTAGGGCATGTCATGACACATTACTAGACGCCACTCATGACTAGTGAAAGCCTAATGATAAGTGTTATCATTGAGGGCAAAATTGGAATTGTTCCAATCGAACCAAAAATAGAAAGTTTCTATTTTGGGAAACATCGAGATGTTCCCTGTCACTACTAGGTTGGGGTGAACCCAATGGGTCACACACATAAGGGCTTAAGTGATCTTTTTGAATTTGTGGGAGGGGAATATTCTAATTCATATATAAGCTTAATCCTTATTATTAAAGGTTAATAATTAAAGGGATTAAGAATATACAAAACTAGGATATTTACTATTCAATATGAGGTTTGGTTAAGCTAGCCCTTGTAACCAAACATCATTAAAAGAGGAGAGGACTATAAGTAGAAGAGGGATAACCCTAGGGCCGGCCACTCCATGTGTGCCCTCTCCTCTAGCCGTCTATCTCTTTCTCCCTTTCTAGCTTGTCATTCTCTTCAAGTGTTGAGTGGATACAAGGGATTCAAGAGGTCTTAGGCTCGTGTGGACTTACATTGGAGGCTACCATACTTTTGGAGCTAGAGGTTTTGCGAGGACAACCATCAAAATGAACCAAGTAAGCTTTAATTTAATGTTTTAAATTGTTGTTATGATTCGTTTTATCGTTGAAATCCTTGGGATGATTACAATGGAGAAAATTTTTGTTTTCTATTTCCGCTGCGTTTCTCCCCTGTAATCTATCAGTGGTATCAGAGCCAACTCAAACAATGATTCGAATCATGAATGGCATAGCTTGGCATATATTAAAACTTATTTTAATTAATTAGGGATTTGAGAAATCCACTTTGAAGAGTTCGGCCATGGGGTTTTTGAAACCTTGTATGTGTTTTGTTTTAATTATAATTATTTGCATTTAGGGTTTTAGTAAAACCCTAAAGTAATGGCGAAATTTTAGGGGCTGCATATAGGGTATAATCACCCTAATATAATTTCGGCCATGGGTGTAGAACCTTACCTTGAGAATTACGGCCATGGTGGGCTTAGTGAGGAAGATGACGGCTAAGAAGATGGGGCTACATTAAGGTCTCATAACATTAATTAATCTAGGCATTTATTTTATGAAACCTTAAGATTGGATGGCCATGATTAATTGATGATGAGTCTCCATCATTTAAGAAACCCTAGTCATAATAGGAAACCTAGTTAGACTAGGAGTTGACAAATTCAACTAGTTTCCTATTTTATGGTCTCTCTCCTAATTGACATGTGTCATTAATTAGGATAATTGTGATTAATTAATATGATTAATTAATTAAATAAGTGGCTGGAAATTTAGAGTTTTAGAAACTCTATGATGATAGGATAAGATTCCTATTTAAAAAAGTTACTAATTTGTGACACTCTCTTGATAGTCAAAGTTGTGTAAATTAGAAATTCCTAAATTTTAGCAAACTCTATGTATCAAAACCATGACGACTCAACCATTCAAGATGGCACCACAATTTAATCTTTTTAATCAAATCATTTTAAGCATTTTAAAACAAAATAAAATTTCTTGGAGAAAATTACCACTAAATGGAAAGAAAAATAATCACCTAAGAAAACAAAGCGCGACCAACAAGCTTATAGCTTAATAGCGTCTCTTCGCTCTTAGAAGGGGAGATTCAGGTTAATTCCTCATTTTGTACATAAATACTATAGGATAGGGCATAGACTAATCTTCAGTACAAATTATAATAAGAGAAAATTGGCCACAGGTTATATTTTAGAAGCTTTTCATACCTAAAGTCCTCCCCAGAGAACTTTCATGCCAAAAGTCCTTTTGGCATGAATTGGACAAAAATACCCCTCCTTCCAAACAACCTTCAACGTGACCTCCACCACCAACCCTGAGTTCACTACGTTGGACCCCATATTTCAATATGTCGGAAACGCATTTCACTACGCCGGATTAGGACTCCACCATGTCGAACGCCGGATTTCATTATATCGGAAATGTGTTTCACTATGCCGGAAATGTATTTCACTATGTCGTAAATGCATTTCATTATATCAGAAAAAGCATTTCACTACAACGAAAATGCATTTCACTACGCCGAGAATAAAATAAAAAATAAAAAAGAAAAACTAACAGAGGAGAGAGAAACAAAGAAAACGATATAAAAAAGGAGGGGAGAGAAAGATAGTGCAGAGAAAAGAAAGAGAAAAAATAAATGAAAAACAAATAAAAATGCTGGAGAAAGAGACTGTGGTAGAGAAAAGAAAGAGGAGAGAGAAAGAGACAGAGAAAGGAAGAGAGAGAAAGACGCCAATAAAGGAGAGATAAACAAAAAAAAAAGAGAAAGAAGAGGAAAGGGAGATTGACTGTAATGCCCCAACTTGACAATTATACCGACCATTCTGAGTAGGTCGACACATGTAAAACTGAAGATACAACATGTACTGCTCATTCATATTTCCATACTCAGGATTGAAGAAATATATTATAGCAATATGAAATGATATGTTTAATACATACAGATGCCCAAATACGAGAAATACAACCAAAGTCAAATATACCAGTACTTAAATGCCAACAACCCAGGCATATAGGATAATAATATGATAGTTCAAGAGTATTACAACTCCAATTCATAAAAATAAATAAAAATCAAGATTGTCCAGAACACTGCTAAATCCCCATAGAACATGTGTAGATTTCCCTACAGCCGAACCTCTACTAGAAAACCTGTCAATCTGCTGTATAAAACACAGCGTAAGCTTTTGCATACTCAGTAGAAATATTCTCCTCAATTAACAATAATAATACCGATGAAAGAATTATTTCAGAAATAATAATATTCAACATTTCTAAACCATTTATAATTCCAGTGTGGGCTTTCGAATTTTATAAACCATTACCATCCAAATCAAAATCCCATTGGCTCTAGAGAGTATTACAGAAGCTACTTCTCAAGCTAACCAGCCCCCAGCGCAGCAACACTGAAATATAACCACAACGGGTTCTTCCTCGAGGGTAAGCTGTTAGAAGTATGCTCTAAAACCAATTGTTAGGTTGTATTTAGGGAACTTATATTTCATTATATTCATGTATGAACTTTATTCATTTATGAAATGGTTTTTATTATCATGTAAACTTGTGTTTAAATTAATGATAAAGTCCTTGGATAGTATGATAGAGAGTTATATCTCAAGTGTTGAGATAGAGAGACTTATAACTTTCAAGTACATATATCCTAGACTAGTTCCTAATCATAGGTTTATATATTTGGGCAATTATAAACCATTAAGATTAGCACAAGTTATACTAGCTCCAATGGGAGGATGGTAAGTGTCAAGTCATCTATGTAGAGAAACTATAGTAAACCTATGGGTGCTTGTTAGAGAACAAATACACCGAACATGACCAATATGAGTACAGCTTATGGGATTCTATTTGTATGTCGAAAGCTGCCCATGTGTATAGTCACACTTGTAATCCTCAGACTTGAGACACCACTAGCTGTCTTATACATGAGTTACTAGAGTTTGATAGTATCTCGTACACCCTTAACCATAAGGATGTAATCGTTACTCATTAGCTTTAGTGAGTTATGTATGAAGATAGGTGAGTGTGCAATAGGGGATCACCACCCTTAACAAGAAAGGACGAATGTTATAGTTAATTCACAGATACTATCTCAATGAAGCCTTTGGCCAAAGCAGAAGGTAACCAAGGAAAAGTGTTTTCGAGGGTTTTCCTAATTGAGATTATACTCTGATGAATTTATAACAAAGGATTAAGTTAGGGTTTGACATGAATCCATGCCCAACTAACTTAATCATGACATTGTTTGGTGAAGGATTATCTATGGCACGAAGGATTCATTTACACGTTCGTATATTCACCCATACCTAGGGTACGTCATGACATGTTGCTAGATGTCACTCATGACTAGTGAAGGCCTAATGATAAAAGTTATCATTGAGGACAAAATTGGAATTGTTTCAATCGAACCTAAAAATAGAAAGTTTATATTTTGGAGGACATGCGATGTCCCCTAACACTACTAGGTTGGGATGAATCCAATGGGTCAAACACATAAGGGCATAAGTGAGGTTCTTGAACTTGTGAGATGGGAATACTCTAATCCAAAAGTGTTATTAATTAAACGAGGATGAATGGTCAAGCTAGCACTTGCAACCAAACACCCCAAAAGAGGAGATGACTTAAAAAGAAAGAGGGAAACCCTAGAGGCTAAGTGAAACACTCATCCAAAGGAGCCTCCCTCTCTCTAGCCGTCACTCTCTCTCTCTCCCTCTCCATGCTTGGTCTTTTCAAGAGTTGTGAAGATCAAGAGGGTTCTTGAAATCTTGTGTTCGTGTGGACTTGCATTGGAGGCTATCATAGTTTTGGAGCTTGAAGTTTCGCGTAGAGAATGAAAGGGGATTACATCGTAAAGAACTACAAGTAAGCATTTAATTATTGTTAATTAATTGTATTGGTTTGATTTCATCGTTTGAGTTCATCCTTGGGATGGTGACCATGGAAAATTTTTGTTTTATATTTCCGCTGCGTTTCCATGGTAAATCCTTTCAGTGGTATCAAAGCCAACTTAAACCATGATTCGAATCATGAATGGCATAGCTTGGCATATATTAAAATGATGTTTTAATTAATTGAGATTTTGAGAAAGTCACAATGATGAATTCGGCCCTAGAGTTCTTGAACCCTTATTGTAGTTTTGTTTTGTTTTATTTTAATTTGCTAATCAAGGTTTGTGAAACCATTATAATGGATGATGATAGGGGCTGCCATGGTAGCATTTGGCCATGAAAGGGTTTTAAATAACCCTAGGGTGGCGGCTGCAACATGGTGTGTTATTAGGGTTTAAACACCCTTGTAAGTCACGGCCGGCCATGGTGGCCACTTTGATGAAGGTGACGGCAAGGTGATGGGGGCTACCTCTAGGGTTTGAAATCCTGATTAATTTAAGTTATCCAAGGGTTAAGAAACCCTAGAATGGACAGCCATGATTAATGGATGAGACTCCATTAATTTTGAAATCCATGCATGATAGGAGTTGACAAATTCAAACTAGTTTCCTATTTGATGATCTCTCTCCTAATTGACATGTGTCATTAATTAGATATATCCTAATATGATTAG
>JAESVK010000153.1:2369656-2385811 GCA_017140935.1 Hamamelis virginiana | reverse complement strand
ATTAGAGTTTTAGAAACTCTAATGATGATAAGGAAAGTTTCCTAATTCAAATAGGATTCTAAGAGCATCTCCAATGCAAATGCCAAATTGGAGATGCCAAAGCCAAATTTGGCACTAAGGTGCTCCAATGCACAAATGCCAAATTTTGGCACTTCTCATCTATTTGACATATTTACCCCCATGCTCCAACTAACTTCCAACTACTTTTCAAAATTATTTACAATAACATATTAAAACTTATTTTAATCATCGTAATGAAAAAAATTCATATTTTAAAATAATTAATTATTTTCGTATCTTAAATTAATAATTTAATGTTTTAAAATTTTATTTTCGCAATAAAATTAGCTAAAATACTACTATTCTAATTATAATTTATCATTGATTAATTTTAATTGAAGGAATTTAATTACACAGTAAATTTAAATTAGTGCCACTTTGCAATTAAAATTTTGATTTTAATTTAGTTGAGCCACTCGCAGTAAAAATTTTGAAAAACTAACCGTTGGATTTGGTACTCCTATAATGTATGTCATGTCTACCAAAAATCACAGTCATCCAACGGCTATTTTTTGGAAAATAAAACTTTGATAAACTGTGACTTTTTTGTTCTTACAAATGTTATCATTTTTTAGCAGTCAGTTTTCTCATAATCCAACCGTAGGATCACCGTGATTTTTGGCATGCATGACATACATTATAGGAGTATCTAATCTAACGGTCAGTTTTCCTTAATTTTCACTGCAAGTGGATCTAAAAGAATAAAAAAAGCTGTTTGCCTGCCATGTAAAACAAAACAAAACAAATATTAAATATTTAATTATTTTTTTTTAATTTTAAATATCTCTCATACAAATTTTATAAAAATATTTAAAAAAATTTGGAAAAAAAAAATCAAACCCATCACATGGCATAAAGCTGCCGAACCCATCCCCCCCCCCCCTCATCTCAATCACCCTCTCCCTCCCCGCGGGCCTCCTCCTCTGCAACCCTCCTCGCGTGGCCTTCGACTCCCCCTCTCTGCAACCCTCCCCCTCTCTCTCTCTGCAACTGTGATTTCTACAAACCCAAGGATTCTCGGGAAAGTCATGCCAACAATTTTCTCGGAAAAGCCAAAACCCGTGAGTTCATATTTACCCTCTGTTTTGCTTGATTTGTTGTGTGAATGATTTGAACTTTTTCTTGTGGATACTTGTTCATGTTTCTGTGTTTATTAAAATGTTATGATTTTTTTTTATTTTTTTTTCTTGAATTTTCTTGGCTGCCAAACACATTTGCATTGGGGGTAATTTGTCATTTTGGAAGTTGGGGGTAGTTGGAGTGGTGGGAAATCTGATGTGGCAAGAATAGCAGCTGCCATTCTCAAACCCAAATTTGGCAGCTTGGGCTGCCAAAGCCAAATTTGGCACGAGCAATGGCAGCTGCATTGGAGCAACTCTTTTGGGTGCAAAGTGCCAAATTTGGCTTTGACAGGTCATTTGGCAGCTCCATTGGAGATGCTCTAATTTTACACTCTCTTGATAGTCAATGTTGTCTGATTTATAAACTCCTAAAAATTAGGAATTTGTCAAATGATGACTCAAAATAGGTTTTAATTAATCATATTATGATTTTGATTGATTTATGATATTGGATATTATATATCATCAAAAATGAGAAAAACCCTAAACCCAAACACCCCTTGAAATTCACGGCCACACTAGGGTTTACAACCCTAGTGTGTCACGGCCACTAGGTGGCTTATTTTTCCATTCTTACTTCTTCACAAATATTTATTGCATGTTTTTCTAAGTTATAAAATTATTTGGAAAGTTTTGTAATTCAAAAGTGAAAAGGAAATAGAATGAAAGTGAAATTGACTTTTCGAAACCCTAATTGTCAATTTAGGGTTTTGGAATTAAACAAATGTTGTTTTAGCTTTTTAATTTGATTAAATTGCATGAGGGTCATCTACATTGATATATTGAAGTGTCCTAAGTATTAGTACATGAAAATATATTAATATGAATTGATTTATAATTTTTTGAAAGTCAAAACAGGTTGCTGTTTTTTCTGGGCAGCAACTAAACCAAGTTATAAAATGTTTAAAAAATGTTTTTAATGGTTTTTACAACTAGCTACTTATCTACTTCACTAATATAAGGTCTTAACTAAATGTACGAAGTGTTCCCATGATTTATTTTGACTTTAGATAGCCGCACTAAGCATTTTGTGATTAATACTCAAATCTGTCATGATTTGGAGTTATAGTCACAAAACGCTTTAAAGTGATATCAAACGTTGGAATCACTTAACTAGACCCCTGCCATTGGAAAGAACACTGAAAATCCTAGTGAAATGAAATGTTCTTGAATTTTAAAAGTTGTTTTAAATAGTGCAAATTATTATTGCAAAACAGGGGCTGATTTTTGGTGTTTTGAGAAAACACTAAAGTAAAGAGTTACTTAATTTTAATGTGATTAAAAATGGAATCTATTTTCATGGGATGACAAATAGAATAAAACATGTCTTAAATATATGCCATTTCCATTTATTACTTGTTCCTTTATTGCTTTAATTTTTGCAATGAGATTGTTTAAATTAATTATGGAAGGTTATGGACTTAAAGACCAATTAAATGAGATATATATGATTGGCCGCATGAGATGTGATGTTTTTATGGGTTGTAATTTAAAGTAGTTTAAATTATTTGTGATGTAATTTTAATTATGAGCTTGCATGCCTATTTCCCTCCTTTACTATGTATCCTTTTTTTCCCTTTTATACCCTTTCTTTATTTATGTAATGTACATCAAAGATCGAGACGGTACATGGTGGGCCCGAGGATGCATGGAGCAGTGGGAGGACAAAGAGAAGACTTTTTCTCTTATGTAATAGTTACAGGTTAAAATTACGATCACATAACCCACATAAGACCTAAGGCTCAACTATTGGCTCTAGTTGGTCCCAACCTAAAAGTCCATAATCTTTCCATTAAGGCTCATATATATGTTAGATGTATGCTTTAAGGGCTCATTAACCATATTATTATATGTCTTTGATAATAGTGTCCCCTTCCTTTGAGAACAGTGAGAGTATCATTAAAGTACTAATAATAAGGAATGGTTAATAATGTATATATGTGATAAATGAATGCATGTGATGTATGTTAATAAATTGATGAGACCTAAAACCCCTCATTTTTCAAAATTAAATTGTAAGGAAGAGGCATACGAGTGCTTTATCCTAGCCTCCTACCATTACAAAATAGGTGGATTCTTATGGTGGATATGTTTGGCTGCAGATATGCGGGAACACATTCATTCTGAGGATTTATACTAGCTTGTTATATATTAGGTATCATGAGGTGCGATAATGGTGCATTCCAAGAACCTATTATGTGAGGGATGCAACATTCAATTGACCATACTCATGTGAATGGTAGGTGTGATTTAACTAAAGATCACTATCCAAGAACCTATTATGTGAGGATATTGCAATTTAGAGGCTAAAGGACGGTTGGAAATTGCTTAGTGAAGCATTGGATAAAGAGTTATCCACCCCTTTGAGTTAGTGGTCCAAAAACCTATTATGTGAGGTCCACTAGTTCAAATGGGACCCCTCAATCCCCATTAAGAATTCAAATTTTGAATTCTTGAATCCTATAGAGGGAGTATGGGATTTGATAAAATAGTGGGAGACACTATAAAACTAAAGATCAAGTTATTATGGTTTAATGAAATATATTAATCTGTTACTTGTTATTGTAGATATCAAAATGGCTTTACTCAACCAAATATCCAATAATGAAAATGACCATTGTTTGACTGAACTTTATAATAATAAGAGGCTTGAAGAATTGGGAAGTGTTCCTAGTTCAGGGTATTATCTATCACTAAGCGATGCTTCCTCTTGGGTATTAGATATCAGGGCTAGTTCTCATATATGTAAGAATATAAAAGAACTAAGAGAAAGCAGAAAATTAAGTCAAGATCAAGTTACCCTTCGAGTGGGAAATGGAGCAAGCGTTGCAGCATTAGCTGTTGGGACTTGTGACTTAAACCTGCCATCAAAACATGTTATGAAATTAGACAACTGTTTATTATGCCAGGTATAGTTGGGAACATTATTTCGGTTTCATCTTTAACTTGTTATGGCTATGAATTTATTTTTAATAGGGATAGTTATACTATTTCTATTGGGAATAAATCTGTTGGATCTGGCATATATCTAAATGGTTTGTATTTCTTAAACATGGATGGTAGTGTAAAATGCTTAGAGAATGGACATGATGCTAAAAGGCATAAAAGACCTCGAGATGAGAAAGACTCAACTTATGTATGGCATTTGAGATTATGTCATATTAGTAAAGAAATGATTAACAAGTTAGGTAAAGATGGGCAACTGGGCTCATATGTACTTGTACCCTTACCTACCTGTGAACCTTGTCTCATGGGTAAGGTGACCAAATTGCCCTTTACTGGTCACAGTGAAAGGGCAGGAGACATACTAGGCTTAATACATTCTGATGTATGTGGACCTTTGAATAAGGTTGCCAGAGATAGTTTCACTTACTTCATTACCTTTACCAATGATCACTCACGGTTAGGTATAGTGTATCTTATGAAACACAAGTCTGAATCCTTTGAAAAGTTCAAAGAATACAGAGCTAAAGTAGAGAAACAAATTGGCAAAAATATTAAAGCTCTTCGATCGGATCGATGAGGAGAATACTTAACCACTGAGTTTTTGGATCATCTTACCGAGGCTCGCATATTATCACAGTGGGCTCCTCCTGGTACACCTCAGCTGAATGGTGTATCTGAAATAAGAAATCGTACTTTGATGGACATGGTATGATCGATGATGAGTTACACTTATTTACTAAACAGAGTTCTTTCCAAATCTGTCCTTAAGACACCCTATGAGATATGGTATGGGAAGAAACCAAGCCTGAGGCATCTAAGAGTTTGGGGTTGCATTGTATATGTTAAGAACCAAAATGTAACAAAACTGGAAGCTAGGTCAGACAAGTGTAGGTTTGTAGGGTACCCAAAAGAGTCTTTAGGATACTACTAGGGCCAATGAGTACATACACAAATTCCATGGTTAGGATATGTACATTGTACTATCAAACCCTAATACCCTAACACAGGACATCTATGGCGCCTCAGGTCTAAGGATCACTTGCATCATTGTAACCCTGAGTTGTTGTTTGGCATGTAAGTAAAACTCCATTCAAAAAACTCAATCAATGATCACATTCAGTGTACTTGTTCTCAAACAAGCACCCACAGGTTTGTCCTAGTGTCACTACACAAATGACTTGAGACTAGTCATTCTCCATATTGAGCAGACATAACCTGTGCTAGTCTATCCGGATTATTAATGTCCAATAAATAATCCTATGACTAGGAATATCTAAGAAAGAAATCTTTAACAATATAAGTCTCCTAATCTCAACTCTTGAGATCTTATATTGACATTCCTTCTAAGGACTCATCATGAATATAATAACAGAAGAATACATGATAATCAAAAGCCCATTTTATTAATGAATAATAATAATACATGAATCAACTTTATGTCCTAAATTACACCAGTGAGATTGGCTATTAGGGCATATTACTAACAATCCTACCACTTACGAAGGAGCGATGTTGGACATCGACTCGAGAAGATGGCAAGAGGCCATGAAATCTGAAATGGATTCGATGTATTCCAATAAAGTCTGAACTTTAGTAAATCCACCTGAAGGTATAGTACCTTTAGGTTGTAAATGGATTTACAAAAGGAAGATAGGCACAGATGGAAAGGTAGAGACCTACAAAGCTAGGATAGTGGAAAATAGGATATAATCAGAAACAATGTGTTGATTATGAGGATACCTTTTCACCAGTAGCTATGCTGAAATCCGTTAGGATCTTGCTAGCTATAGCAGCACACTATAACTATGAGATATATCAAATGGATGTAAAAACTGTCTTCCTTAATGGAAACATTGAGGAAGATCTTTATATGGAACGGCTTAAGGGCTTCATATCCAGTGGTGAAAACCACAAGATGTGCAAACTACAGCGGTCCATTTATGGACTAAAGCAAGCTTCTCGAAGCTGGAACATCCGATTCAACGAAGCGGTCAAATCGTTTGGCTTTATTCAGAATATGGATGAACCATGTGCATACAGAAAGGTTAGTGGGAGTGCAATCACTTTTCTAGTCCTATATGTGAACGATATCCTTATCATTGGGAATGATACAGGAATGATCTCATCTGTTAAGCTTTGGCTTTCTAATAACTTCTCCATAAAAGATTTAGGAGAATCAACCTACATACTGAGTATAAAGATCAATAGAGATTGATCTAAGAGATTGCTTGGTCTCTCACAGTCCATGTGCATAGATAAAATACTGAAGAGGTTCAGTATGGAGAATTCCAAAAGGGGTTTGCTTCCCTTTAGACATGGAATTCATCTCTCCAAGGATATGCTCCCAAGACAGATCATGAGAGAGAGCATATGAATAAGATCCCTTATGCATTAGTTGTGGGGAGTCTTATGTATGCTATGCTATGTACAAGACCTGATATCAATCATTCTGTAAGTGTTGTCAGCAGATATCAGTCTAACCTAGGTGATGCACATTGGGTGGCAGTAAAGGGCATCCTTAAGTACTTGGGAAGGACTAAGGATTTGGTTCTTGTCTATGTAGAATATGAGCTCAAAGTATATGGTTTTACTGACTCTAATTTTCAGTCAGATATGGATGATAGAAAGTCTATATCTGGATATTTATTCACCTTAAATGGCTGAGTGTTTAGTTAGAAAAGCTATAAACAGTCTATTACAGCGGATTCCACTACAGAAGCTGAGTATGTAGCCGCCTCTGAAGTAGCCAAGGAAGTTGTTTGGATCAAGAAGTTCATTTCTGAACTTGAAGTGATTCCAGCCATTGAGTCACCTATACCTCTGTATTGTGACAACAATGGGGCTATTGTTCAAGCCAAAGAACCAAGGTTCATCATAAATCCAAGCACATTGAAAGGCGTTTCCACATGATTCGAGAAATCATTGAGCGAGGAGATATCATTATGCAGAGAGTAGCATCTGAGGATAATCCCGCAGACCCACTTACCAAGGCTTTTACCTTGAAGACCTTGGAGCAGCATCTTGAGAATATGGGTATGAGATATGTCACTAATTGGATTTAGTGCAAGTGGGATATTGTTGGAAGTATACCCTAAAACCAATTGTTAGGTTGTATTTAGGGAACTTATATTTCATTATATTCATGTATGAACTTTATTTATTTATGAAATAGCTTTTATTATCATGTAAACTTGTGTTTAAATTACCGTTCATGATAAAGTCCTTGGATAGTATGATAGAGAGTTATATCTTAAGTGTTGAAATAGAGAGACTTATAACTTTCAAGTACATCTATCCTAGACTAGTTCCTAATCATAGGTTTATATATTTGGGCGATTATAAACCATTAAGATTAGCACAGGTTATACTAGCTCCAGTGGGAGGATGGTAAGTCTCAAGCCATCTGTGTAGAGACACTATAGTAAACCTGTGGGTGCTTGTTAGAGAACAAATACACCGAACGTGACCAATATGAGTACAACTTATGGGATTCTATTTGTATATCAAAAGCTGCTCATGTGTATAGTCACACTTGTAATCCTCAGACCTGAGACACCACTAGCTGTCTTATACATGAGTTACTAGAGTTTGATAGTATCTCGTACACCCTTAACCATAAGGATGTAATCGATACTCATTGGCTCTAGTGAGTTATGTATGAAAATAGGTGAGTGTGCAATAGAGGATCACCACTCTTAATAAGAAAGGGCGAATGTCATAGTTAATTCACAGATACTATCTCAATAAAGTCTTTGGCCAAAGGAGAAGGTAACCAAGGAAAAATGTTTTCGAGGGTTTGCCTAATTGAAAAATACTCTGATGAATTTGTAACAAAGGATTAAGTTAGGGTTTGACATGAATCCATACCCAACTAACTTAATCATGACATTGTTTGGTGAAGGATTATCTATAACACGAAGGGTTCATTTACACGTTCGTATATTCACCCATACCTAGGGTACGTCATGACATGTTGCTAGATGTCACTAATGACTTGACTAGTGAAGGCCTAATGATAAAAGTTATCATTGAGGGCAGAATTGGAATTGTTCCAATCGAACCTAAAAATATAAAGTTTATATTTTGGGAGACATGCGATGTCCCCTAACGCTACTAGGTTGGGATGAACCCAATGGGTCACACACATAAGGGCATAAGTGAGGTTCTTGAACTTGTGAGAGGAGAATACTCTAATCCAAGAGTGTTATTAATTAAACAAGGATGAATGGTCAAGCTAGCTCTTGCAACCACACACCCCAAAAGAGGAGATGACTTAAAAAGAAAGAGGGAAACCCTAGAGGCTAAGTGAAACACTCATCCAAAAGAGCCTCCCTCTCTCTAGCCGTCACTCTCTCTCTCCCTCTCCATGCTTGGTCTTTTCAAGAGTTGTGAAGATCAATAGGGTTCTTGAAATCTTATGTTTGTGTGGACTAGCATTGGAGGCTACCATAGTTTTGGAGCTTGAAGTTTCGCGAAGAGAATCAAAGGGGATTGCATCGTAAAGAACTACAAGTAAGCATTTAATTATTGTTAATTAATTGTATTGATTTGATTTCATCGTTTGAGTTCATCCTTGGGATGGTGACCATGAAAATTTTTTGTTTTCTATTTCCCCTGTGTTTCCATGGTGAATCCTTTCATAAGCTACTTGCATGGGCTATTTCCTTCGAGTCCGCTCAAAGGCTCCACCCAGGACCACAAGCCCTCTCCTTGAATACTAACTGAGCCAACATATATATTTTTCATGCATTTCATTGCATAATAATATCACATTTGCCAACCAGACATAAATCATTTTGAAAGGCATATAAGTACAATTATCAAAACATCATTTCATAATATGTGCATTCTGCAAATATGTGTTTAAAAAATCAATTTGAATGCCATCACCAAATCCGTATAAGCCATACCACACATAATATTTCAAAACAGTTATAACCTCATGCATCGTAGTTATCCAAATATGTTTCAAAGAATGTTTCATAATAATCATTTTAATAAATTCGTATTATCAATGTTAGAGAGGATAGTTATATTCCTACCTTAAAATTCTTATTATTCCAACGAATGCAACCCTAGCTGGCGAAAGGATAGTCTAACGGACTATCAGGATTTGAATCATAAAATAGAATAATACATTTTAACTCCTAACTCAAGAACATGCACAACAAGAATATAAACCAAGGCCTTGACTCTCCAAAGACCTAATTTCGTTCTCAAAACCCTTTAGAATAAACCCAAGGAAAAGAATATCAAATTATATGAGTAAAATAAAATCCAACCATTAACCCAGTAACGAGTAGTTTTGAGAACACTCTAAGTTTGCCCAGTAACGAGCAGTTTTGAACATAATTTTCCAAAAATTTCCAAAACTTCACCAAATCAAAATTCAACTGATCAAACACTATATCTACCCCAAATAACTTTAAATCCACTGAAAATTCCAAGATCCAACGATGCGATCGTGAGATCCACAAAGGTTTTGGCATAAAACCCACATAATTCAAAAATGATATTTATTTGATAAATCTTTCACAAATTCCTTAATCAAAACCATAAATCTTAATTTAAATATTATTTTAAACATAAAAAACACAAGAATAATTCTATACCTCAATTATTATAAAAATATCTAACCCAAATGTGAAAATCAAATAGAAATAAAATTTACCTTAAAAGCCAAATTGGGAAAATCTAACAAGAATACAAGACTGCACCCTCCCTTCTCTCTCTTAGCTGCTCTTTAATTCTCTCAAAACTCAAGTGAGGAATTTGATATGCAGCCTAGGGTTTATATAGGCAAGAGTTGGGACATGTTTGGAATTTTATAAAGATTAATATAATTTTTTTTAATCCAAATCAGACGACAATCAACCAAGCGCCGCTTGGTTGTTTTTCCCATTAATAAAATCAATTTTCCCAAATTGTAATATCACCCAAAGCTTTTTAATTTTACGAAAACACCCCAAAAACTTTCCAATTTCATAAAAAACACCCCAAAACTTAAAATAATAAAATGTGCTAAAAAAATTTAGGGTTATCACAGAGACATGGCAGAGGAGAGAAAGACGGACTAAATTGATGAAACGGAAGAGATCCGAGCTAAGAGCCACGGCCGAGAAGGTGCTCGTACTGATGAAGGAGTTGCATGAGGCACGAACTGCACGCCGACGAGCTAGATCTGCAATTGCAACACGGTAGGGAAGGAGCTGTACAAACTCCACATCAACGAACTCCACGCCGACAAGCCAAATTTGCAACCGCAACACGGTGAGGAAGGAGTTGCATAAGCTCCACGCCATTGAACTCCACATCGGGAATCCAAAGTCTAGTCCGCTGACGTCGGGGAGAAAACTTGGAGAGATCTTGCAAAGAAAGAGAGAAAGAGAACGCGAATGAAGAGAGAAAAAGAGAGAAAGAGAAAGATAAGAGAGAGAAAGATGACAGAAGAGAGAGATCGGAGAGGATCTCCATCTCCAGCAACTCCATCTTCGTCTCCGGCAATCTTCAAATGAAATATGGGGAGAGAAAAGGGAGGGAGAGAAGAGAGAAGGGATACATATAAGGGCAATTCTGGTATAAAAAAATATTTTAAATTTTAGGACTTAATGCATTAAAATTCCATTAAAAAGGACTTTAGCTATTAAAAATCCTAAATAAGGACTTTATGCAAAAGAGGTGCCTAAAATAGGACTTTTGGTAGATTATCCCTAATTTTGAAAGATTTAGAAGTTATTGTTGAAAAGTCTAACTTAAGCCTAATATATGTTTCTTGCTGAAAATTTGAAAAAAAATTTTTAGTAAATCAATAAGGATGTTTTGGGAAAATAAATAAGGCCGGACAAAATGTTGTTTCTCCCATATTATTATAGATTATTACTATTAGGGATTAGTAGATTAACTTTGGCAGCAAAAGACAAGAGCAATTGCGATCCTCACAAGAAGTTGCTTTTACAAGTTGGTCTGAGCTTTCGTGCAATGTCACTACTAACCATCAATTACGCTAATGAGAAAAATGAGACTGCTTTTACTTTGCGTAACCAAGGAAGCAACGTAAAACGGAGAGTAAAAATTTGACTTCTTCACTTACACAACACCTTAACTCTTGCTTCGCAAAGAAGTTAGAAATGAAAATTAACACGAGGAAACTATTAACTAAATCTTATTTCTCTCTGCAGAATGCAAGATCTATCCATCAGTACGTGTACACTACATGATTCCTCTGGATTTTCCTAAATCTCTTGCCCTGACTTTCTAATTTTTAATAAAAAATGGGTCAAAAGCAAAATCACAAATGATGAATCCATCTTACCTACACTAATTACCTCTCTAAAATTCACATTCAAGAGTTATTCTAATTGAATCAGCTTCAAGTCTATATTTTACAATGCCCGTCATCTTTTATGCATCTGGCCACACCTTGGATGTCCGGATTTGCCGCTAAGCACCTCTTTGCTCACCACCTAGTGAGTAGCCATGGGATGAGCGACGAGGAGGCAAATTGGTGGATCCAAGGGCTTGGGTGCAAAATGCAGCCTTACAATATCGTTTTGGTCAAACACCACTAACGTCAACGGCGTTAATGTTGCAAATATGAGAGAAAACCCAAAACTTCAGTTGATTATCCAAAACTTTAGTCGACTATCTTAGAAATGATGATGAGATGCAACCAAGTTGCTGATAAGGGAGAAAATCCAAATTTTGGAATCCAAAATTTTAGTCTAACTATCATTTCTACTATTTTAAAGATGATGAGATAAAACCCGATTAACCTTCAACTCCATATAAACCAAACCCCAACAACACTAACTCAAAATTTTAGGTTTTGGAAAGATATTTGAGTTTTTGGTTGCTAAGAAATCTCAAGAAACCGCAACAAAATAAACATTTTCTCTCCAAATATGTTTGGTTGCCAAGAAATTGCAAGAAAATAAAGCATTTTCTCTCCAAATCCGTTTGGTTACTAAGAAACCACAAGAAAATAAAACTCCAAATCTGTTTGGTTGCTAAGAAACCCCAAGAAATCGCAAGAAAATAAAGCATTTTCTCTCAAAATCCGTTTGGTTGCTAAGAAACCGCAAGAAAATAAAACTCAAAATCTATTTGGTTGCTAAGAAACCCCAAGAAACTGCAAGACCCATTGTAGTAGCCATTGAGAGGCACATAGAGCTCGAATTGTTGTTGGGAGATAGAAAATTTGGGTTTTGAGGAGACAGACCGTTGGGATGTGAAGAGAGAAAAAAAATTGTGAAAGTGAGGAAAGAGTCTCACGCATCAAGTAAAGACGGAAGATGGAGATTGAAGAGATAGTAGACTAATGTAAGAGATAGTAGACTAATGTGATTTGTTAGTGTCTGCAATGTTATTAGACGTTAACAGTGTTTTTAGTCCCAAAATGACATCCCCATTTGCATTTTCTACCCCAGCCCTTGGATTCGCCAATCCGCCTCCGTGTCGCCCATCCCATAGCTGCTCACTAGGTGGTGAGCAAAGAGGTGCTCACCAGCAAATCCGGTCGCCCACCCCCTGTATGTGAATATCATTGTCACCATTCATTAAAGAGCTCTCCCTGAAAACTCCCCACCCCTACCACCATAATTCTGGGCCTTGATCCGGTTTTATATCGGCGGTGAACAGTTTCTTCTGTATCACTAACTTCACATTCGAACCCACCATCGTCGCTATAACATTCTTGAATTCTTCAGGCAAGTCGGGTGGTGGGTCTTGACCAGTTGGTACGACATCGTTCTTTTGCCGCCTCTTCAATTTTATGGCATCTTCTTCAATCTCAATGCATCCTTTTCGTTTAGAACTTGTTAGCATTTTCTTGTTCTACTTCATGAATTTATGTTCACGTCTAAAATCTATAGCACGCGGTGGTGGTTGCGTGGGCGTGCCAAGACTTCCTAATGTCTAATCTAGGTTGCTAGAACATGACCCTCAGCACCTCTTGGCCAAAATCAAGGTTTAGAGGCCTTGATGCTAAGTCAATCACTATGTAATTAAGATCAGGCGATTGCTTAAGGTGAGAGTAGGCCTTAAATGGGTTCTTGAATGGAATGTCTTTAGACCTTACTGACTAGTTGGAAATTGGAATTAAAAGCACCAGAATTGAAATTGAAAAGGAAATTGGCTTCATGCTTGAACATAAATTGAAATTGCATTTAAAAGAAAGCTTACTGTGCTCGAATTGAAGGTAGATGAGCTTGAATTGATATTAGACATTGCTTGAACTTGAATTGAAATTAGCAATTGAGATGCTGGAAAGTACTTGAATTGAAGTTGCTGGAATGTAAATGCTTAAAACTCTTGAATCGAAACTAAATACTTGAATTGAAATAGACTGGATGCTTGAAAAAATAAACTGGAAAGTGAGAATGAAATTGAAAATGAAAGATTAAAAACTAGAAATCTAATGCGGCAACATTGTGCTTTGTTGGGGGATGTCATTGGTGTCCTTCTCAAACTAAATCTGTTCTCTTTTATAGACTTCTGCCCAAATAAATGTCATGCACTTTCCCACGTTTGATTATGGCTTTTTGTAACTTCTTCACTCTCCTAGAATATGACCACGTTCCATGAATGGTGTGAATAATGGCTGCTGGAGTTATCCTGCTTCCTTAAATTTTGCTTTATGGCAACCAATTCATGCCACGTGTCACCTCCACAATCTTCAAAATTTCCACCTTCTTGATGTTATCACTCCTTTAATTTAATTGTTTGTCATGTGTCACCTCCATAATCTTTTATTAACTACCTTCCTGATGCTCATCTCCTTACGTGATTTGAATTAAAATCAAATACTACACCTCTTTGCTAGCCACATGTCCCACTCCTAATTAATTAATGGTCCACTCTCTAATAACCACCCACTAACAAATTATTGTGCCACATCATCAATTTACAATAGGTAATTAAATAGCCATAATAATTTTGCTAGAAATTATGTGGCTATCACATATTGGCTCCCAATTAATCACTAATTACCCACATATTTTTCTCCAAAAATAGCCACGTCGCTATATTACAAAAATGACAATTTTTGGTATAAACAATTTCATATCCTTTTCTCCTGTACTCCGTTTCCGTTTAAAGTAACTGCTACTCATTCTTGGACGATTCTTTACGAAATTTCTCACCCGGTGATCTTCTTCTACAGAAGGTTGATCTTCTTCCACGGCAGGTTGCTTCAGAATTTTTTTCTCCAACTTGATTGATATTTTGTTGAAAAAACTGAAGGCTGACTAAAAGTGAAAGAACTCACTGGAGAGAGAGTGAGTGAGTGAACGTAAAAAGATGTATGGATCTTTGCAAGGTGACTAAGGGATATATATATATATATATATATATAATCATTCAAGTTCTATCTTTACTTGATTTACGAAATCTCTAAATTAGAAACTTTTTTCTTCTTTTTAATTTGCAACAACTTCTTCTTTTTAATTTGCAACAACTTCGAAGTTTGTACCTTTAAGGGACGAAGGGAGAATGATTTAGATACAATTAAATAGGGGGACTCTATCATATAAGATAAATGTTATTTAAAGTTGTGTAACCTAATATGAATAAGGTTAATTATAGAATAGATTTTTAAAAATTGACCATTAGATTAAATATAGATCCAATGAGTTTCGTGTTTTCCAAAAATAACAATGATCTCACTCTCGGTTTCTAAAAATTATAGGTGTGAAAAGGATTTTTTTTTTTTTTTTCTTTGTCATTCAAACTATTGTTCATGGTAAAAATTAGCGGCTAAAGATGATTGGCCACGTGGGATCAATTTGGGAATTTTAGCTAGCTTAAAAATAGGAGAGTTGGTTGATTTGTAGAGCTTAGCTAAATAAAAGTTCAAGTTTAAATTGGACACATGGCTAATCAGTTTTTAAAACAAAGAGGAAGATTAGAATGGAGGAGAATCAGACACATGACAAGTCCGGAATGGTTAAACTCAAATTAAAATAAGAGATTAATGGATAATCACAAAGGGACACGTGGCAAGCTGAAATTGAAGAGGAAGTTTTATGGAAGGAACCATGTTCTACCAAAACAAAGGAGATGCCCACATCGAGAGAAGTTGGCCACGTCCAAGGGAGATGGCTGCATAATGGGATCATAGGGAAGGCCATGATCAAGCAGGGAAGTTACTCAATGGTAGTTGAAGGACTGTGAAGCTATAAAATGAATATGAAGTGCAACGTTTCAAGCCCCAACAACTTCAACAATCAAACTAAAAGCATTATGCCTTGCAATTTTCAGTTTTCAAGCTTTCTTGTCTAAGTTTTCAATTCCATTTCTGGTTTTTAGCATTGTATTTAGTCATTACAGTTCAGCATCTTTCCTTTCAAGCATTCAGTTATGGATTTCCCAATTTCGGTAAGCATATCTCTTGTAAGTATGTTATTTTCTTCAATACAATGTGATTCCCTTTCAATTTAATTTCAATTCATGTTTCTTTCTCATTTAACATTGTTGATTTCTTGTTTTGAGCATTCAATTTTGAGACCCACAGGAAGTAGAACCACTGACTTCCGTTAATCGCCTGAACGTAAAAATAGTGACATTCTAGGTCTTGAGATTCCTATTCTAAATTCCCTGCCTAGCAAGGTGCTTGAGGTCGTGTTCAATGATCTCCGGACTTTAATTAGTCCTGGCACGCTCACGCACACACATCACGTGAGAAGGGATTTTTAGAGGAACAACTATCACCAATTTTTTTAGGTCGATTTTTTAAGAAACCTGCCGCATTAGATTATTGTGATTTTTGGCAACCATGAAATTCATGAGAAGTGTGATTCATATCAACAAAACATAATACTTTTATTCTTTTAAGATTATAAGTTTGTGCATTCTATTCTCTTGGTAGGCACATTCATCTTTCTCCATCAACTGAACAATGCCATCAAGTAGAAGGACTTTTCCATGTGTAGCAGATTATAAATAAAAGAATCAACATTAATTAACCAACTCGTATTAAAATAAGTGTAAAAAAAAAAAACAAACAAACAAACAAACAAAAAAAAAAAAAAAA
>JAESVK010000153.1:2347721-2369556 GCA_017140935.1 Hamamelis virginiana | reverse complement strand
AGAGGTAGACAGTAAACATAAAGTTGATTCTTTATTAAATGATCATTCTATTTCATTGAAATTTAATGAATTAAATTAAATAGATTTCATATTTTGTTTTAAAAAAAAATCATAAATCTCTTTAGAATAAAAATCCTATTCAAAAAAGAAAAGAAAAGAAAAGATGAAAAATCAAAAGCTACTATTGCATGCCACCATCTTCAATCTCCTTTTCTGGGTTGTTGCAACTTGCTCCCTCTTTACTCCTTTGAATGCCACTTGAACACTCTCCTATGCTTTCACTGCTGCTAGCGCCGTTTTCGTTTTCTCCTTCTCCTTCCTTTCTTGTGCTGCTACTTGCACTCTTTCCCCTGCTTTTGCTACTACTGCTACAATTTGCTCGTCCTCTTTCAACTTTAACTAAAGTAAAACGAAGTTCTACTCCAGCCCGAAACAACCAGAGCTGAACTACATTGTTTTCCTTTAGTTTGTTACTCCACACAACTTCATTCCAAGATTTGGTTAGCATGTACATTGAAGTTTGTACCTTTGAGGGACGAAGGGAGAATGATTTAGATACAATTAAATAGGGGGAGTCTATCATATAAGATAAATGTTATTTAAAGCTGTGTAACCTAATATGAATAAGGTTAATTATAGAATAGATTTTTAAAAATTGACCATTAGATTAAATATAGATCCAATGAGTTTCATGTTTTCTAAAAATCACAATGATCTCACTCTCGGTTTCTAAAAATTATAGGTGTGAAAAGTTTTTTTTTATTTTTTTTATTTTTTTTATGTCATTCAAACTATTGTTCACGGTAAAATTTACTGGCTAAAGATTATTGGCCACGTGGGATCAATTTTGGAATTTTAGCTAGCTTAAAAATAAGAGAGTTGGTTGATGTGTAGAGCTTAGCTAAATAAGAGTTCAAGTTTAAATGGGACACGTGGCTAATCAGTTTTTAAAATGAAGAGGAAGATTAGAATGGAGGAGAATCAGACACATGGCAAGTCCGGAATGGTTAAAATTTAAATTAAATTAAGAGATTAATGGATAATCACAAAGGGACACGTGGCAAGCTGAAACTGAAGAGGAAGTTATATGGAAGGAACCATGTTCTACCAAAACAAAGGAGATGCCCACGTCGAGAGGAGTTACCCACGTCTAAGGGAGATGGCTGCATAATGGGATCATGGGGAAGGCCATGATCAAGCAGGGAAGTTACTCAATGGTAGTTGAAGGACCATAAAGCTATAAAATGAAGATGAAGTGCAACGTTTCAAGCCCCAATCACTTCAACAATCAAACTACAAGCATTATGTCTTGCAATTTTCAGTTTTCAAGCTTTCTTGTCTAAGTTTTCAATTCTATTTCCGGTTTTTAGCATTGCATTTAGTCATTTAAAGTTCAACATCTTTCCTTTCAAGCATTCAGTTATGGATTTTCCAATTTCGGTAAGCATAGCTTTTGTAAGTATGATATTTTCTTCAATACAATGCAATTCCTTTTCAATTTAATTTCAATTCATGTTTCTTTTTCATTTAACATTGTTGATTTCTTGTTTTGAGCATTCAATTTCGAGACCCATAGAAAGTAGAACCCCTGACTTCCGTTAATCGCCTGATCGTAAAAATAGTGACCTTCTAGGCCCTGAGATTCTCGATCTTAAATTATCTGCCTAACAAGGTGCTTGGGGTCATGTTCAACGATCGTCGAACATTAATTAGTCCTGGCACGCCCGCGCACACACATATCACGTGAGAAGAGATTTTTAGAGGAACAACTATCACCAGTTTTTTTAGGTTGGTATTTTAAGAAACCTGCCACTTTAGATTATTGTGATTTTTGGCAACCATGAAATTCATGAAAAGTGTGATTCACATCAACAAAACATAATACTTCTATTCTTTTAAGATTATAAGTTTCTGCATTCTATTCTCTTGGTAGGCACATTCATCTTTCTCTATCAACTGAACAATGCCATCAAGTAGAATGACTTTTCCATGTGTAGTAGATTGTAAATAAAAGAATCAACATTAATTAACCAACTCGTATTAAAAAAAAAAAAAAAAAATGAAGTGAGTAAACAGGGGAGAGGTAGACAGTAAACATAAAGTTGATTCTTTATTAAATGATCATTTTATTTTCATTGAAATTTAATGAATTAAATTAAATAGATTTCATATTTTTTTTAAACAAAAAAATCCATAAATATCTTTAGAATAAAAATCCTATTAAAAAAAGTAAAGAAAAGAAAAGATGAAAAATCAAAAGCCACTACTGCATGCCACTATCTTCAATCTTCTTTTCTGGGTTGTTGCTACTTGCTCCCTCTTCACTCCTTTGAATGCCACTTGAACACTCTCCTATGCTTTCGCTGCTGCCAGCGTCGTTTTTCTTTTTCTCCTTCTCCTTCCTTTCTTGTGCTGCTACTTGCACTCTTTCCCCTGCTTTTGCTACTACTGCTACAATCTTATCGTCCTCTTTCAACTTTAACTAGAGCAAAACGAAGTTCCGTTCTAGCCCCAAAACGACCAAAGCTGAACTACATTGTTTTCCTTTAGTTTTTTACTCCACACAACTTTATTCCAAGATTTGGTTAGCACGTACATTGAAGTTTGTACCTTTGAGGGACGAAGGGAGAATGATTTATATACAATTAAATAGGGGAGTCTATCATATAAGATAAATGTTATTTAAAGTTGTGTAACCTAATATTAATAAGGTTAATTATAGAATAGATTTTTAAAAATTGACCATTAGATTAAATATAGATCCAATGAGTTTCGTGTTTTCCAAAAATCACAATGATCTCACTCTCGGTTTCTAAAAATTATAGGTGTGAAAAGGTTTTTTTTTTTTTTTTTTTTTTTTTTTTTTGTCATTCAAACTATTGTTCACGGTAAAAATTTGGCTAAAGATGATTGGCCATGTGGGATCAATTTGGGAATTTTAGCTAGCTTAAAAATATGAGAGTTGGTTGATGTGTAGAGCTTAGTTAAATAAGAGTTCAAGTTTAAATGGGACACGTGGCTAATCAGTTTTTAAAATGAAGAAGAAGATTAGAATGGAGGAGAAGCAGACACATGGCAAGTTCGGAATGGTTAAAATTCAAATTAAGTTAAGAGATTAATAGATAATCACAAAGGGACGTGTGGCAAGCTGAAATTGAAGAGGAAGTTATATGGAATGAACCATGTTCTATCAAAACAAAGGAGATGCCCACGTCCAGAGAAGTTGGCCACGTCCAAGGGAGATGGCTGCATAATGGGATCATGGGGAAGGCCATGATTAAGCAGGGAAGTTACTCAATGGTACTTGAAGGACCGTGAAGTTATAAAATGAAGATGAAGTGCAACGTTTCAAGCCCCAACAACTTCAACAATCAAACTACAAGCATTATGCCTTGCAATTTTCAGTTTTCAAGCTTTCTTGTCTAAGTTTTCAATTCCATTTCTAGTTTTTAGCATTGCATTTAGCCATTTACAGTTCAGCATCTTTCCTTCCAAGCATTCAGTTATGGATTTCTCAATTTCGGTAAACATATCTCTTGTGAGTATGTTATTTACTTCAATACAATGCAATTCCTTTTCAATTTAATTTCAATTCATGTTTCTTTCTCATTTAACATTGTTGATTTCTTGTTTTGAGCATTTAATTTCGAGACCCATAGGAAGTAGAACCCCAGTCTTCCGTTAATCACCTGATCGTAAAAATAGTGACCTTCTAGGCCTTGAGATTCCCGATCTTAAGTTCCCTGCCTAGCAAGGTGCTTGGAGTCGTGTTCAACGATCTCCGGACTTAATTAGTCCTGGCACGCCCGCGCACACACATATCACGTGAGAAGAGATTTTTAAAGGAACACCAATTTGGCACGCCCAGTGGGACCATAGACTGACCATAGTTGAATGTCACAAAGAATCACTAGGTCAATGAGTAAAGAAGCTAATCCAACCCTCACTAGGGAATCGCACACTGAGCGATCCCAAAGAGATGATACTGTTATAGCAGACCAGGCAAAGGTTATACGAGAGTTACCAACCTACATGGTACATGTTGTACGAGACCTCATGGTCGAGATAGAAAAGCGACAAGTCGTTCTTCAAGAGAGTTTAGTTGACAAAATAGAAAAAATGTCAGACCATCATCAAACTTTACTAGAAACTTGTGAGAAAATTGCACAATCACTTGAGGCAAGTTTCCAAAAACAGGAAGAGACCACGTCAAAACCTGTCAATTCACATCTAGCCATGGTTATGAAAACTCCGGTCTAATGAAGTATATACAGTCAACTGAAAAATCTAGAGACCGGTCTTTGAACAAAGACCAGGTCGTGGAAAATGAATTCGCAGGTCAAAATATCAGTGGTGACAAAAATGGCACGAAATATTTGAGCCATACTAGTCATTCAGTCCATGTGCTTGAGGACGAGCGACCATATGTTCCACCACCACTTAGGAATGAAGATAATGATCGGAAAATGACTTTAGGAGCCTCTAGTTCCGACCCAATGATCAAATCTTTTGGCAAATAGCCAATGGGAACTCAAACACTAGGGGGCAGGCCGTCGGGACTTGTTTTACACAAGGCAATGTTAATGGCTTGCTATATGAATATGATGATAGGTTTAGACCTAATTCTCAAGGCCGATATTCTCATATGCCCGGGGGACAAAATGGGAGGCCGTCAAATAAGTCTTATATATCCTCGGTCCTATCTTAAGACCGGCAAATTGAAACCCGACCTTTGGGTGATAATTTCGGCTATATGCCGACTGACCGCAATGAATTAATGGCCCTAGTTCAGGAATGCGTGGGCCAAATACCACATAGGAGAATGATAAGACCTGTGTATAGGAAACCTTACCCAGAATGGATTGATCGATGCAACGAGTTTCCTAAGGCTTACAAAGTTCCTGATTTTACTTTATTTACTGGAGAAGGTGGCCAATCTACTATTGAGCACATAGGCCGCTTTACAATTCAATGTGGTGAGGCCTCAATTAATGAAAACTTAAGGCTGAGGCTTTTTGGCAATTCTTTAACTGGAGTTGCATTTACATGGTACATTAGTCTGCCACCTAACTCAGTCTTGAATTGGCGGCAAATGGAAGGGAAGTTTCATAATCAATTCTATAGACAGAAGCCCGAGGTTACAATGGCAGACCTCTCATTACTTAGGTAGTAATTTGGCGAATCTGCCGAACAGTACATTAGCAGATTTAAGAAAGCTAGAAATAAGTGTACCGTTTTCTTACTTGAGCCAAAGTTTGTGAAATTGGCTCAAAACGGTCTAAGCCTAGAGCTAAGAAAGAAATTTGAAGGTATGGAATTCAATGACCTGTTTGAATTATCGGCACATGCGGCTCGATATGAAAGATTGCTAAAAGAAGAAACACAAAGGTCATCTTCTACCTATGAAACCTATTTTCGGGACCCCAATGTTGAGGATGATTTAGCTGAGGTGATTGGTAATAGACTTATTGTTTGCAAATCATTGATTAGAAAAGATGTTTAAGTACCAATTGACCCAACTAGAAGAAAGAATATGATGGATACATCTAAGAAATTTTCATTTGATATCACAAAGGCCTCGAATATCTTTGATCACTTACTGGCCATGAAATTCATAAGACTTTTAGATGGTCATAAACCATCCTCACGTGATGGAGAAGATTATTGTAAATGGCATGCATCTAACAGACATGGCACTAATGTTTGTATTGTATTTCGCCATGTATTGCAGGGTTGTATAGACCGCGGCCTCTTGAAATTCCCAGAAAAAGAAAAAGAGGTCATGGCGGTCGACACTGATCCTTTTCCTATTGCAGAAATTGCAGTCGCCACAACTGACCTTAGATCTTTGGGGTCACAGCCTAAAATGTGGATATGCAGGTCAGACCTTTTATTCGGAGGCCTAGGATGGGATAGCAATCTATGTATAGTTTTGGTCAACAAAACAATCGAAATTTCAGGGCTCAACCAATGCAGAATATTACAGTTATCAAATTCAAAGGTTCCCAAGTCCGCAGTTTGACATATCTGCATGGCAACAAACCGGGGCAGCTGGGAGACAGCCAATTCACTAGTCGAGGTTTGTGTAAACATTCAGACCTGACTTTCAACCTCGGAACAAGTGGGAATGGGGACCGAGACCTCCTTTTCGAAATATAGCTATGTCAAAACCAGAATTTACTCAGTCTCAAAGGCCGAGAACAGTAGAGGCGTTTAAATTTTTAACACCTAAATTTCCAATAGTAGAGGCCGAGAACAGCTGGAGTTTGGACTCGACTTCAACATCCTAAATTTCCAACACCTCTGACTAGAACTTAGAAGAGGCGTTTATAAAGGTGAAGAGCTAAGGAGAGATATATTTCAGACAAAGTCATGAGTTCTAAGATCGAAACTGGTGACCAGACCTTGAAAATCTCAATTGTTGATGATAAAAGACAAGTGCTAAGGGTTTTGACCAAAAGAGACAGTAAAATTGACGAAACTCATGGTTTATTCTCAATTTTAGGTAGTGTAGCTGAAACAGGTACTGACACAAAGGCGGATACACAATAGGCTTGCCCGACATTCCAGACATCAGATTCCCCGACCTTGCAATCGAAGGCTGGGAAGATCGGGAATGAACATGTTTCAACACTGGAGACTGTTCTTGAGGATGATAAGGTCAATAAGATAAATGAAGATCGAATTTGCAGTGGACTGTAACGTGGCCATTACATTACCTATTATTTTCCAAGCCAAGCCTGAGGAAGAAGTAGAGGAAATTGTGCGGAAAACTTCAAAGTCAATCAATGAGGCCTCGTACTTAATCGAACGGGTAGAAAGAGTGACGGAGACCGGGGAAATCGAGAAAGCTGAAAACATAGTTTTTAAGAAACCTCCAGAGACCATAAACCAACATCTTCGGCCTTTGTACGTCAATGTGCACATGGATGGGAGCCCGGTCTCAAGGGTTCTAATTGAAAATGGAGCTGCAGTGAACATTTTGCCAAGTTCCACTTTGAAAAAACTTGGCAAGATCGAGAAAGACCTGGTTCCGACAGATGTTACCGTTGCCAACTTTTCAGGTGGTGTGACGAAGTCTAAAGGCGTTCTTCCTGTGTCTTTGACGGTTGGAACTAAAGAATGTATGACCGCATTCTTTGTGGTTAGCACATCCTCATCTCATAATGCATTATTGGGTCGCGATTGGATCCTTTCTAATTGCTGCATTCTTTCTTCACTCTACCAATGCATGATTTTATGGAATGGTAACAAAGTGGAAGTAATTTGGGCGGATCAAAAGCCATTTATTGCTGGCTTAAATACTGTTGAAGCACACTTGTATGGAGAGGAGGTTGGGCCTATCAAGTTCCAAGGCCGTGACAGAGATAGAAAGCCTATGGGATTGACTACAATGAACAAATCATTCTCCAAACTAGCCATTGAGAAAGTGATGCGAGAAATCTCCAGGCCAGAAAACATTCTGCCTCCATGGCCGGAGTTAACTTACATCGTGGAAGAAGCTTAATGAATGTACTCTCGAAAGAAGAGGATATGGGGAAGATTATGGTGGAACTTTCCCAAAAGTTAAGTGACTACGCTAAGATTGAAAGCCTTTACCACAGAGGTGGAGTGTATTTTGGAAAAAGATATTGAGGTCGGGATCATGATAGTTTTGGTATTGATGACCTCCAACCTGCACCAAAAAATATGGAAGACCTCAAAGCGAATGTTCAAGATCCATTGCTAGAGGTCAATCTAGATGATGAAGATGACAAAAGACCTACATTCATCAGTGATTTGCTAGATGAAGATTTCAAGAAGAAGTTTATCATACTTTTGAAAGAATACCGTGATTGTTTTGTATGGAACTACCATGAGATACTAGGCTTAGACTGGAAAGTTGTGGAACACCGATTACCAATAAAGCCAGGATTCAAACCGTATAAACAACCTCCAAGGCGCATGACTCAAGAGGTGACGGACAAAATCAAGGAGGAGATCGAAAGGCTTCTGAAGGCCGGGTTTATTAAACCCATAAGGTATGTGGAATGAATTTCAAATATTATACATGTACTTAAAAAGAATGGTAAATTACGTGTTTGTGTAGACTTTAGAAATCTAAACCTAGCAACACCTAAAGATGAGTATCCCATGCCTATTGTGGATGTGCTTGTAGAACGGGTGGCCAATCATAAAATTCTTTCTTTTATGGATGGTCATTCGGGTTACAATTAGATCTTTATAAATGAGGATAATGTTCATAAGATCGCATTTAGATGTCCAGGGGCAATTGGTATGTTTGCTTGGGTTATGATGCCTTTTGGACTACGAAATGCTGGTGCGACTTATCAATGGGCAATGAACGTGATTTTTCACGATCTGATTGGAAAGATAATAGAAGTCTACATTGACGACATTGTTGTCAAATCTAATGAGAGTGAAACCCATTTGGCGAATTTAAGAAAAGCTTTTGAAAGAATGCGAAAATACAAATTAAAAATGAATCCCGCCAAATGTGCTTTTGGTGTGAAGGCCGGAAATTTTCTGGGCTTCATTGTACACCGAAGAGGCATTGAAGTAGATAAGAATAAAGCTCAAGCAGTCCAAGAGGCTAGACTTCCGTCTAATAAGACAGAGTTACAAAGGTTTTTACGCCAAATTAACTTTTTACGAAGATTTTTTTTTAATCTTTCAGGTAAGATCTCCACTTTTACGCCGTTACTCAAGTTGCTGGCGTTTGAAGATTTTAAATGGGAATCAGAGTGTGGACACCCCATTTTTACCAATTATTTCTACCATATGTTTATGCAAATGATCAGCTCGAAGAGTGGATTATTTGGTGAGGAATTGGCCTTGTAAAGACTAAACTACCCAAATTGCCCTTTTCTGAGGAAAATGACAATTCATTATTTCATGTGTACATTTAGATTGGAATCAATCCATTTGTATTACATTTGACTTTTGAGGTGTTTTAGAACATCTCTGTAAATTTTCATGGCATTCTGATGAAAGCTCGATAGGTAATTAGGGATTTTGCGACTTGAAGGGCATTTTCGTCCTTTTTCTCGTATAATTTCCGAATGACCTCCGAATTCGAAACGGATTGTTTCATGAGGTTTATATGGATGTGGGGAGTGTAGTTGGAGTGCTAATTAAACCTTTGAATGGTTGGGATATATTCGCCCAAAATCGATCCTACGGGTAAGAATGAGCTGAATTAGGGTTTTATCCAAATCGACCGTGAATTGGTCATTTTCACCAAAATTAAAGATTTTCAAAACATGTTTTCAAATATCAACTTCATATTAAAACCATGTTTTTAGAAGTGGTTCAAGCCTAATTGATCGATTTTATAAAACAATGAATGGTCATTTGACCAATTTTGGCACAACCGGATCAATCGGCTAGATTTTTACCAAAACCCTTGACCATAGTCAAGTATTTTTGACCCAAAAACCTTCTAAAAGTGTGGAGGATCAAAACACGGTCGTTTTGATACCTGGATCATCGAATTTGGATGAGAATTGACCAAGATATGACCAAAATACAAAATCCCATTAAAAATGGGGGAAATTTGGGAAAGTCACTACGGTGACCGTCCTAGCTAGGACGACCAACCATCCAGCCCAGGACGGCCAGCCTTCCAGGTTAGGATGGTCACCAGGATGGTCGACCCCATTTTTCATTTTTGGAAGTTTTTCACCTATTTGATTTGATTTTTTGGGGGATTTTTGAAGGAACTCAGCTTGTAAACCCTAGAGGGATTCATTCTAAGCCTTAGGATGGATTTTAGTGCATTAAATCCTAACCATTCAAAGTTTTAAACCCTAGCTCTATATATGCTTCATTATAGAGTTAGAGGGGGGTTCACAAAGAGTTCAAGAGGCTAGGGTTTAGAAATTTGTTTTTGGTTCATCAATTGAGGAGAGAACCAGAGTGGAGAAGAGGGAGAGAAGAAAGGATTCAAAGCTTTGAAGCTTGAAGAAAGGTAGCCAATAAGAGAGAAGAAGGGTAAGTGTTTTATCCTTGTTTTTCATATATTTCATTCTCATGTAAATCTTTTTCTATGCTATGGTGGAAGTTCTTCTCATTTTCATATGAGATGAATCATCTCCTATTTTATGTGTTTGTTATATATGATAGGATAGTCTCTTGCTTGTTCATGCATGATAATATCATATTAGCTTGAGTTTGATTATCCATGGTATTTGTTTGATATGTTTGCATGTTAGAATAAGATGTAGTTCATTTTTCTTATATAGGACAGTAGTATAGTTGTGTGTTTAGGAATATGTAGGTTTGATTAAGATGTCTTTTATTAAGATTTTATGTTAGTAAGCATGTTTAGAATGTCTTTTTTATGATTTTATGTTAGTAAGCATGTTTAGGGTGTCTTTCATTATGATTTTATGTTAGTAAGCACGCTTAGGATAATGTTTCAATGTGTTTGCATGATTTTTGAAATCTTGTGATGATTATATGATATCCATGATTGTGTAAGTATGTTGAGGCATTTTTGTAGTGAGTCTTGAGTCTTTCTTTCGTGTTTTTATGATTATTTAAACACTCGATATATGGTTTGAATGTATAAATTGTGTACGAGGGAGCGTGCAAAGGTAAGATCCTCCCCTTGTGTTTAAATTAATTGTTTAAGCATACTTTTGTTAGTTTTGAAGTTATTTTGTGTAATAATCTAGTCAAGCATGTTAGTTAGGATTTTTGTTCATTATTTTGAATGGATTAATTATGCTAATTAAGTCCCATAGAGTCAAGGTTCAAATCTATCCAGTTTTGAACATGGGCTTAGATGAGGCTTAAATAACATTTTTAAGCCATGATTTCATGTATATTTTGTAGGTTAAATTTGTATATTATGTTAGTATGCATATTAGGGTGTTTGTTCATTATTTTCCGTGGATTAAGAATGATTTTTAGGCTATTTAAAGTATGTATTCAAATCTGTCCAGATTTGAATATATATTTTAAAATGGCTTTATTATCATTTTTAAGCCATGTTTTCGCATGATTATTATAGTATTCTTGTAGTATATTCATATAGGATGCATGCTAGGTCATTAACACGATTTTTATTACTTCTTTTCAAAGTTTTTAAAATGATTTAAAGTCCGCTTTCAAATCTGTCCTGAATTGAAAATGGTCTTAAATGACTTCTAAAAATCATTTTAGGGCCCAATCCAACTTAGAAATATGCCTAGGTTATTATAGTGGAATTAGTGTGCATTTAGGAGCATTTTCATGCATTGTTAGAATTGACTTCATGTATATTTGTTTAAATTTCAGCATGCATTGCACTAGTATATTAGGTCTTTAGATTAACTTTAGGGTTAGTTAGAGACCCTAGGATTAGGAAGCTCACTTGACCTTCCCTAGGACTGTCCTTTATTGTAAAAATCATTATCTGATTTGAGTATTAGAGTTGATTTAAGAGTCTATCTTCGAGGGATTTTCTAAAAATATTTTAATGTGATTTTTATGAAATGAACATGATTTTATGGAAGATTTGATTATTAAATGAGTTTCAAAAGAATTTGAAATATTTAAGATTTTTACCTTGGAATGAGATTCCTCCCCATATGATTTGTTTTCTTGAAAAATCTTTGAAAAAGATTTTCAATTGGAATTGAATTCTAAAGATGAGAATTATTTAGAATATTTGGATTTTATGAAAATCTTTGAATTTGAAATGATTTCAAATAAATTATTTTAAATGAATAAAAAACTCTCGAAGCTAGAGTCTTGAATTAAGTTGAATACTTTTGATGATGTGATCGATTACAATCGGAGAGTCCTAGGGTAGTCGAACTACGTGGACTTTGATACTTGCTAGGTGATACTAGTAAGTTACGTAGGCGCTAATAGGGCTCAAGTCCGCCCTAGGATGCCCGTAGGGTATTCTAGGTTCTTAGGGTTTGTTTGTATATTTTTTATTATTAATATAACTAATATAGATTATTGCATTTATATCACTATTTTGTTGGTTGATTAGATTATTTAGGATTGTTTGCTTTAAAAATTTAAATAGCCCAAATAAATTAGAAGTCCTTTAATTAGGGCAAGGTAGGTGCCTACAAGTGAAAGCTTGGAACCTTCCCACGTCATAACCTAACCCCCGGATCCATCTCTGGTTTGTATACTATCTTTTCATTGGAATGGAGTTGGTTTTGTTTTTTATTTTAAAATAAAACATTTTTATGGTTTCCTTATTCATTAAAAATAAGGTGGCGACTCCCTTGTTTGTTTTCTAAAAATCCCTAATCACATCGCCCGGTGATGATGTGGACACCTCACAAGCCCGTCAGGTGGCTGGTCCACAGAACTGGCGACTCCGCTGGGGATATCGAGGGCTAAACTTCATTGATTTAATTGGGCTATTTAATTTTTTAAATAAATTAAAATCAACCACTTGCATTTGTGTGACTGCATATCATATTAGTTATATTAGCTGCATGTCATTGTGTGATAGGACGATGTTGCCTTGCCAAACGATGGTCTAGTCCTGATCCCTGTCTCCACTCGACACTAGGACAATCATGACGAAACCATCAACCTATTGTCAAGTACCCTTCAGGGTATATCAAAGACCAATCAGTACCGTTTGACCCACGCGGTACGCCATGTGTCACATGTGGTTAGGTATATGGATTGGTCTGCAATAGGAACCTTTGAACCCACCTTTTGCATTAGTCCATGTAGACAGCCAAGTAGGACACTCTACCCTCCAGTGCTTGCACGCACCTGTTATGCTGCCCAATTTTTGGCACACAATTGTACCGTTATGCTGCCGAAATTTCTTTTGGCATATAATTGTACCGTTATGCTGCCAAAATTTTAATTTTGGCACACAACTACGCCATTATGCTGCCGAATTTCTTTTAGCACATAATTGCGTCGTTATACTGCCGAAATTACCCCTGTTTGATGTGAGCCTTGTTTGTGAATGCTATAACCTATAGGGATATGGCACCCTTAGATAAACTTTGATATTTTCAATATATGCCCTTTATTTTAAGGATTTTGGTCCTTAGAACAAAAGGACTATTTTGAAAATGAAAAAGAATATCCCAAGGATGCATACCCTTCTGTGATTAGGATGTTTTGGCTTGTTTTGACTAAGACCTGTGATTCAAAGGAAAGTGTCCTAAGAATGAAGGACTAGTATTTTGTGTTGCTCTTTGTGCTTTGTTTGGTTGATCATGTATTATTTCCCTATTAATGGTTCTGATTTATTTTCTGATTTCTAGAGAATGTGGTCTTAAGAAATTGTGAAGTGAATTAGAATCAAAATAGGATGGTTTTCTCTTTTCTCCTTCTTTCTATTTGAGTAGCATCTCTTTGATAGTCTGTTTATCGGTGTGTTTTGAATACCATGGACCCTCTTTTCTTTTCTGGAAAACCCTTATCTCTTGGTGTAGAACTCCGGTTTGACGTCGCGATTCTAGTGGACGTCTTTCCAGTATCAAACCTTCGATTTAGAAGAATGTTATCTAGAAGATTAAGGTACCAATCAGGGGCTTGCCCCATTGCATGTGGGCCTAGGCCCATTGGAGTGCTATATTGCCAGGTGTCTTCCGAATGTTGTTGAACTTTAGAAATAGAAGGTGAGAATTGTGCGGGCTTTAAGCCCATGTTCTATAGGTCTGTTAATTCAGGGTACCAATCATGGGCTTGTCCCATTGCATGTGGGCCTAGGCCCATTGTAGTGCTATATTGCCAAGTGTCTTCCGAATGTTGTTGAGCTTTAGAAATAGAAGGTGAGAATTGTGCGGGCTTTAAGCCCATGTTCTATAGGTCTGTTCATTCTGGGTGTCTTTACTAGGGGCTTCTTTCCTTAAGATTCCCTAGTCTATCTCACGTGCTTTTGGTGTGAACCTTCGTCCTTTTCAAAGGAATGTCCTAGAAAGTAGGGGCTTTGTGAATTTTGTAAAATATCATTCTTTTTTTAAAAAAAATATGGGGCTGTAAATTGATTTCAAAATTATGGTTTTGAAGCGCTTTGGCTTGGCCCTGGGTCTCACTAGACGTCTGGTTAGAATTGATCCATCTTTTGACATGTCTGACAAAGAATCGCACACATCCTCCAACATTGAGTTCTATTTGAAGGCCATCTTGGAAAAGTTAGAGGAAATATCTCAAGGCATCCCACATAAACCCATTAAAGTTGATAAAAAGGTTATCTCACCAACCTTTACCAATACCATGAAGCCTAACAACCCATGCCCGAGCCGCCAATTCACAGATCTCCACATGTCCTTAGAACAGGCCTTTGAAAAATTGAAGGCATGTAATCTCCTCACTCCTTTGGAACCCCGGTCTCTCCCTAAGTCCATACCCAAATCCTTCAATGGAGATGAGTACTGCAATTTTCATCAATACCCGGCCCATTCGACCAACCAGTACTACTGCCTTCTCCATGAAATCCAAGATCTGATTGACCACAAAGTTGTCTCACTATCCAATTTCTCTAATCAGTTAGCTTGAACCCACCACCGCACCTTTTTCCAATGGATCCCTTGACGAAGAACCTTAGCGAAAGCTCATGAAAGATGAAGAGCTATTTCTGTCGAGTAGTAGCTTCTAGGATTTTGTTTGTGCCTTCTTTTAGTCGAATAGGATTTCAGTTTTCAGTTTTCATTTTCAATAATAAATGTTTCCCTAGCCCGCTTGTGGGACTAGGGTGATCCGTAGTTTAGGATTTCTTTGTTTTGTCATTTCCATTCGATTCCAAAAATAAAAAAAAATAAAAATAAAAAAGACTCTTCTGCATCTTCTTTGCATTGTTTTCCTTTGTGGATGTTTATGGCATGGATGTAAATCTTAAGAAAAATATCTCTCTGGAGCTCGTTGAGCAAAGGAATATGGGACAATCAACCTGCATGAATTAATTGGAATCAATTGATTTAGGGACAAATGACTTGTCTTAGATAATTAAGATTGGGCCAACAATCTTCTCACAAGAAAAAAGAAATCAATCGGGCATCATGTTTAAAGCAAACTTGAGAAACTTTTAAGTTTAAAGATAATATGTCCTGCGATGGCCTCATTGTGGTGTGGTTACCTCTCATTCATTCTGAAGATAGATCAAGAAGAAGTCAAGGAAAATGAAGCTGAAGTGATAAAATATGATAGTTTAATAACTAGGGGCTAATTCTTCCCAAATTGAATCAACCCATAGTATACTCATACATGAGGAAAATTGTGAGGATTGGAAGAGGTTTTAATAGAAAAAGATCATGTCATGTCATGTCATGAAGATTCAAGGATGGGGCTCCTCTCAAAGAATGGGGCTTCCAAAAATAAAAACAAAAAACAAAAAAAAAAAAGGGAGTAGAAATGATTGGCATTCGAAGCCACTCAAAAGAAAGAAAATATGGTACACCGGGGCTTAGAAAAAGAAGAAGATTTAGTCCCAAGAAGAGAATTCGAACCAAGATGAGAGGTTTGTGCACCATTAATCAAGTGCCATCGAATAGGGCTTTTTTTTTTGTCTTTAGATTTAAAAGGGGATTAAGTTTGTTTATCTCACCAATTTAGAAAGAGAAAAAGAAAAAGAAAAATAAATGGAAAGCTCGCTAGGTAGAAAACCCAAAAGGGCTGCCTAGGCAAAAATTAGAGCACTTAAAAAAAAAAAAAATCAAGCTCGCTAGGTAGAAAACCCAAAAGGGCTGCCTAGGCAAAAGTTAGGGCATTCAAAAAAAAAAATCAAGCTCGCTAAGTAGAAAACCTGAAAGGGCTGCTTAGGTAAAAGTTAAAGCAAGCAAAGAAAGGAAAGTCATATGAACTACAAGGACCTGATTCTCCACAAACATCAAATAGCTTGTCACAGATTCTACAAAATAGACATCAAAAGTGGAGATACGTAAGTAGCCCATAAAGTTACTTTGGGTGCGGTCCAATTCTTGTGAAAATACTAAGTGTTGAGTTCAAAATTAATTTATCATGGGCAATTAGTTTGAAACTAAATAAATTGAAGACATTTAATTCATAAAGGTAATTAATATCTTGAAATTTATGGACATGCCATTAACATCCTGCTGCTTCTTTGTTTCTTGCCATTTTGGGGGGTTTGTCACTTCTTAAAAACTTCTTGTGTAGGTTTCTTTTAGGTATTACTTGTTTGAAAAGTTTTACCTTCATGGGAATTTTTATACCCCTAATGTTTTGTTCTTTCTTTAAATTCCCAAAATCTAGGTATGTTTGGTGGAATTGGTGAAATCATTTGACATGAGCTTAGCTAAGGACTTCTAACAAGGCCCATTGTCTGAGCCTTCCTTGAACCCTTTTCGAGCCTTCCAACCATGTGGTTGAACCCTTTTGGAATCCCTATTGCCCCTCTGTTGAATACTTATCTGTTTTGACAACCCTGTTCATTTGATCGAGGGAAAAGAGAAGATACTTAAGCCATCCTATTTGACCATTCAGAATAAAATCTTTCATAGAGAAAATGAAGAGATTTGGTGAACCATAAAAATTCTTGACGGGACGAGCATTGTGTATTTCGGGTTGATCTCGAGATGAAAGAGCGAATAAAATTTGAGGAAGGGATGGACATTATTATGTTTGAAGAAGATACATGAGGTTATGAACCCCAAAGGATGTAGCCATCAAAATTGGAGTTGATATTGACTTTACGTCTCACTTTGCGATCAAAGGATTCAAGCCAAAGTGCTTAAACATAATATTCATACTTCAGTTTTTATAAACTTTTCTCAAAAAATGCTTTTGAAAGCCTCTTGGTTGTTTTTGAAATTGAGTGATATATGTGAACTACTTGTGTCGGTCCCCTTCTCTTCAAAGGTACTTTTACAGTGCATGCATTAGAAAGTTCTTAAGTTAGGCTTCCTTGTCATAGGTACCCTAATGTCGAGGTTAGGCTTCCTTGTCATAGGCTTCCTTGTGTTGAAGTAAGGCTGCAATATGAGTGTTGGTTGATTAAAACAAAAAGAATTGATAATGATAAGTTAGAATAACTTTCAAAGGTTGAAATTGTTCGAATATAAAATTAATGCATAGAATGATGGGTTTGAAACTTACACTAAGTGTAACACTTGTGTTGAAAAATGAAAGTGTAACATATAGTGATGCTGAAGACTATCATTGTATGTATTAATGATTTAATGCCCGGAAAGTTTATAATAGCTTAGCACTATTGATGATTTTGAATCCCTTTGTCATAAGAAATGTAGTTATAATGAAAAACTCAAGGAAATGAGTTTTGAAAATACTTTATCAAAAACTTAGAAGGTATGCTTGGTTGACATTTGATTTTTGAAATAAAACTTTCTTAGTAGCATGGAAATGTCACTAGAAAGAATAGTGTCTTTTTTTGAAAAAAACATTAAGCATTACCTTTTTTAGGCTTTTTTCAAATATCTGATGTGCATACATTTGAGATGTGTCTTGAAAACTTGTCATGACATATTGGATTTGAAAAATCAAAATTCTGTTTTCTCGAGAAATTTTATCAAATACTTAATGGGCATCACTTTAAGCTTGTAAAACAAGATAATGGAGCACCCAAACTCTTCCAAATATATTCCTCATGAAGGGGAATGATCAACCAACATTCATAGAGTAGATTTTGAGCGTGCCATAGAATTTGGGGGGATAGAAGATAGAGATACGAGTTCGTCTCTTGATGAGAATGAAGATAGAAAAGATGAGCTTGGAGTTCCAACAACACTCTAGAGCTAGTTTCGTCATTCAGAAAACCTTGTACTGGTTAGGTGTTTAGAGAATGGATACCTCTTGTTAGTCAGGAATTCGAAGATGTAACAGAGATTTGTAAAGATTTAGAAAATGGGTGAATCCCAAATGCAAGAATCAAGAGATGAATCATAGTTTTGATCCAAGGATTGATGTGTAGAGTATCTTAGAGAGTAATTGGAAGTAATCTGAATAGATGAAAGCCAATCCGAATTGATGACAATGAACATATTTTAACAGTGCACATACACCATAAAAGTGAGAAAATTGTTTTTGAGCACAAATGGTTACAAATTTCAAATGTTTTCTAAATAAAATCCCATATTCTCTTGAAAGTTAATCAGTGTCTTCGGGAGCTCCTTCTTATCCCTCTACTAGATCCCTCGCCAGCTGAGGAATAACGTGGTGGGTCAGGTGCCTGAAACAGTGTTCACAGTTAGATCAGTTTGTGAGAACTAAGGATTGTAGACTTTTGAATGAGATTTGAGGTTACCTGTTGACGAGTAAGAGCGGAAGTCCTCAAGCTCATCCTACGTAGATCACACCTCATGGCGGTGGTAGGATCGATGTAATCTTGGCAGTACTCTCGAGGGACCTGTCAAAAAAGAGTGGTGTCAGTATATCTATGGGCATGCATGTGCATTTATTTGATTCAGCGGAAGCTTTACCTGTTCGTAGGAAGGATCTATGTGATATCCCTCATTAACTGCGGGTCGTGAAATAGTAGAAGTCACGAAGTTATCTTCAACTATTAGCTCGATGTTCCAATCCGCAGGCTGCAAGGCAGGAGGCCTATTTGCGTCTTGATCGTCATCACTAGCAGCATCTCTAGAGCTTTGACCCCAGGAGCGACGACCCTGTTGACGTAAAGAAAGGGTTGTAAAAGTTTTTTATAGAGATGAAGGAAAGTGTTTTATTTACATACCCTCTCAGGCAGTTCTCCAGTCGCTAAGGGACGCATCAAGAATTGCTGGCAGAAAACCTCGTAATTCTCGTCAGGAAAAAGGAAAGCAGAAAGATCCACTCCTCTCATGGACACTAGCAGGTCCACGCCCTTCATCTTGTTTGTATGGCGCATATTTACAGGAGGTAGAAAAGGCACCTTGGCTTCATTAATGTTCCCATAGACTTGGCGACAAACTCTCTCCTAAGTACCAGTACCTACCAGAAGGTCCCTCAAACAGAATTCGTAGTACACTATGTGCGTAAGGAGGAGCCAAAGAAGTCCTCCAAGTGCCCCATGGGTCCCAATTCACCTAAAAATTATTAGAAGTGTGAGAGTTAAACTTGAAAGATTTGAGTAAGAGGTAATTTGTTGAGGTTTTACTTGTTCTGCAGTGAGACTGGCTAGGATGGCCTTGGCAGTGGCATAGTCATATCTATGGAGGTTAGATTTTCTTCTATTTGATGATGGACGCGTGCTAGAAATGGCCAATGGTTAATCCCCTCCTGCAAGAGAGGACAACCAAGACCTAAGTAGATAAAAGCCCACACCTGCATGAGGAAAAGATCAGAAAATTGACAAAGATGTAGAGGGATTTTTTTTTGACAATTGAGTGAAATCAATACCTGCCAAATGAATGCCAAACCACCGAAGTCCTGGGCAACATCTCGAGATTTGTCACAGAGCGATACATGGTTGCCAATGCCGCTCCGCCCCAGTCGTACAAGTGAATACTATCAGTTTCCTCCAAGCTTTCCAAGAAGCCTAGAGAGGCTATACCCTGTGTACCCGCGAAGAAAGTGCATGAAAGTAAATACAGAATGAATGCACGAGCAATGTCTTCAGAATATGCTCCCTCTTCTTCAGCCTGAGTACTGAAATGGCTATAAAGCCAAGAGCGCCTGACTCCCCTCTTTATTATGGGTGCATCTTTGACGCCCAAAAGATTTTGTAAATATTCCTCATCTATATGAGCATCTGCATAAAAAGCAAGTGGTTTACCTCCGATAGGAAGCCTAGTAATCATGGTGAAGTCAAGTGGGGTCATAGTCATTTCCCCAAACCCGAAGTGAAACGTGTCGGTGGTGTCCCACCAGAGTTCAGAAAGGGCCAGCATAGCCATCCTGTCCATGTTATCAAGCCAGAGAGAATCTAGAAAGAATTTGAAGCATGCTTGCTCTACAATGGCTTTAGCTTGTGGTTGACGGACGTCCATCAAATCCCACCATTTGATCAAATTCCCCAGAGAGTAACGTGTACGGATTTCAAAATTGGGCTGTACGAACATATTTTCCTTATATTCTCATCAATGAAAATGTGGTTACGTCTATATGACTTTTGATTCAAGTGCAATAAAATGCATGATTGTTGTTAAAATATCATAAGATGAAATGAAATTTTTGTACTTTGAATGAGTCAAAATGATCAAATACATTTTCAAAAGGTCTTTTGCAAAAGATGTGTGCATATCAAGTAACACAATTTATTATCAAGAGCATGTTTGGTGTCGCCAAAATCAAAAGTGTTTCAATTTCAAAATTGATGGAGTTTTAATCAAATTGAAAGTCATAGAAAGTTTTTGAGATACTTTACATGTCATGAGATGACTTTTAAGTAAGAAAATTGGATAACGGTGTCACTTAGGCATTTTATCAAACATGTGATGTGCATATTTTCAAAATGGAATTTTCAAATGTAATTGATCATGGCGAATACTTTCCTACAAAAATCATTAAAACATGATTAGGATATGTTTGATTTGAAAAATCAAAGTTTACTTCATTGAGGCATTTCATCAAACACTTGGTGTACACCATTGATAAGCTTGTGAAGCTATGGAATGGGGCTCCCATACTTTTCCCAAAAGATATGATGATATGAAAGCAATAATCACAACATGCAAACAAACATTTCAACTCAATCAATTGCATATGAATCGAAAGTTATTGATAAGATTTAACTTACATTGTCTTTGGAGTGAATATATGAAAGATGTGTTCTAGGCTCCAAGAGTAGAGATGGTGGGTGAGAGTCCCCATATGTTGGTGCTTTGTATCTAGCCTTGACTTCTAAGAATGGGTATTTTGAATGAGGTTGAGGAGATTGATTTCTATCCATTTTTGAAGAGAATGGAATATGTGGGAAATGGAGAGGTTCACACCAAAAGAGAACAAGTTGAAGAACTTAAGAAGATGAGGATAATTTTGTGTTGCTAAGGATACAAACCAAAAATTTGGATGAATATGTATGGATTGAGGATCAAAAGTTAGGCTTTTGGAGCAAAACCAAGTTAGAAGGTGGCTTAGAATGAGTATGAGGAAGTGCACATGAGCATATGGGGTTTAAAAACAAAAAATTTTCAGGTCACACATGGTGACCGTCCTAGCTAGGACGGCCAACCGTCCAGCCCAAGAAGGCTAGACGTCCAGGCTAGGATGGCTACCAGTGTTCCTCTTTTGATTTCTCCCAAATTTTGGTTTTTGATTCAAATTTTCTCAAAATTGGTTCATATTTTGCATAAAAAATTATTTCTAGTGATGATTTTGAATGATGATTTTGAAATGATGATTTTTGAAAACATTGTATATGGGAGAAGAACCATATAATTGAGGATGTGTTCATGTGGGAGGTGTACCATATGAACAATGAGTTTGAAGTTGTTTTATGTGAGACATAAAATAACGATTTGAATTGTCTTATGTGATTTGAAATCATTTTATGTGAAACATAAAATGAGGAGGTGGGATTATTTTATGTGAAACATAAAATAATGTCTTATATAGGAGATGTACTGTATAATTGATGATATGTTCACATGGGAGATGTACCCTATGAACAATGAGTTTGAATTATTTTATGCGAAACATAAAATAATGTGTTTGAAATATTTCATGTGAGACATGAAATGATAAGTTTGAATTGTTTTATGTGAAACATAAAATAATGGTTTTGAAAATGTTTATATCGGAGAAGTACAATATAAATAATGATTTTTATGGGAGATCTACCATAGGAATAATGGATCTGGACTATTTTATGTGAGAGAAGTATCACATAAAATGATGATTTGTGTATGTTTACGTGAGTGAGATATCACATAAATACTTGTTTTGTGGTTTATTGATATGTGTTTGACTTTAAGATAATTGGAAGTGCAACTTCCAAGAAGGACTCCGGTCCCTTAAG
>JAESVK010000153.1:2334822-2347711 GCA_017140935.1 Hamamelis virginiana | reverse complement strand
CAACTTCCAAGAAGGACTCCGGTCCCTTAAGATAATTGGAAAACAAACTTTTCATGAAGAGTCCTTGACTCCAAGATAATTGGAAGTGCAACTTCCAAGAAGGACTCCAGTCCCTTAAGATAATTGGAAAACAAGTTTTCCAAGAAGAGTCGTTGACTCCAGGGATAAGATAATTGGAAGTGTGACTTCCAAGAATTATTTTCATTCTGAGTTTATTCAGGAAATAGATTTTAATGTTTGTGAAAAGTTGGTTGGATTATCCCTTTTTTGTTGTGGCAAAAATGGGATGTCATTTTGTTTCGTTGGTATTACATGGCGAAGCCATGAAACACCAACGAGGGGCTTCTGTGGACACCCCATTTTTACCAATTATTTCTACCATATGTTTATGCAAATGATCAGCTCGAAGAGTGGATTATTTGGTGAGGAATTGGCCTTGTAAATACTAAACTACCCAAATTGCATTTTTTCTGAAAAAAATGACAATTCATTATTTCATGTGTACATTTAGATTGGAATCAATCCATTTGTATTACATTTGACTTTTGAGGTGTTTTAGAACATCTCTGTAAATTTTCATGGCATTCTGATGAGAGCTCGATAGGTAATTAGGGTTTTTGCGACTTGAAGGGCATTTTCGTCATTTTTCTCGTATAATTTCCGAATGACCTCCGAATTCGAAACGGATTGTTTCATGAGGTTTATATGGATGTGGGGAGTGTAGTTGGAGTGGTAATTGAACCTTTGAATGGTTGGGATAGATTCGCCCAAAATCGATCCTACGGGTAAGAATGAGCTGAATTACGTTTTATCCAAATCGACCGTGAATTGGTCATTTTCACCAAAATTAAAAATTTTCAAAACATGTTTTTAGAAGTGGTTCAAGCCTAATTGATCGATTTTATAAAACAATGAATGGTCATTTAACCAATTTTGGCACAACCGGGTCAATCGGCTAGCTTTTTACCAAAACCCTTGACCATGGTCAAGTATTTTTGATCCAAAAACCTTCTAAAAGTGTGGAGGATCAAAACACGGTCGTTTTGATACTTGGATCATCGAATTTGGATTATAATTGACCAAGATATGACCAAAATACAAAATCCCATTAAAAATGGGGGAAATTTGGGAAAGTCACTACGGTGACCGTCCTAGCTAGGACGGCCAACCGTCCAGCCCAGGACGGTCAGCCTTCCAGGCTAGAATGGTCACCAGGATGGTCAACCCCATTTTTCATTTTTGGAAGCTTTTCACCTATGTTGGCCGATTTGATTTGATTTTTTGGGGGACTTTCGAAGGAACTCAGCTTGTAAACCCTAGAGGGATTCATTCTAAGCCTTAGGATGGATTTTAGTGCATTAAATCCTAACCGTTCAAAGTTTTAAACCCTATCTCTATATATGCTTCATTATAGAGTTAAAGGGGGGTTCACAAAGAGTTCAAGAGGCTAGGGGTTAGAAATTCATTTTTGGTTCATCAATTGATGAGAAAACCAGAGTGGAGAAGAGGGAGAAAAGAAAGGATTCAAAGCTTTGAAGCTTGAAGAAAGGTAGCCAATAAGAGAGAAGAAGGGCAAGTGTTCTATCCTTGTTTTTCATATATTTCATTCTCATGTAAATCTTCTTCTATGCTATGGTGGAAGTTCTTCTCATTTTCATATGAGATGAATCATCTCCTATTTTATATGTTTGTTATATATGATAGGATAGTCTCTTGCTTGTTCATGCATGATAATATCATATTAGCTTCAGTTTGATTATCCATGGTATTTGTTTAATATGTTTGCATGTTAGAATAAGATGTAGTTCATTTTTCTTATATAGGACAGTAGTATATTTGTGTGTTTAGGAATATGTAGGTTTGATTAAGATGTCTTTTATTAAGATTTTATGTTAGTAAGCATGTTTAGAATGTTTTTTTTTATGATTTTATGTTAGTAAGCATGTTTAGGGTGTCTTTCATTATGATTTTATGTTAGTAAGCATGCTTAGGATAATATTTCAATGTGTTTGAATGATTTTTGAAATCTTGTGATGATTATATGATATCCATGATTGTGTAAGTATGTTGAGGCATTTTTGTAGTGAGTCTTGAGTCTTTCTTTCGTGTTTTTATGATTATTTAAACACTCGATATATGGTTTGAATGTATAAATTGTGTACGAGGGAGCGTGCAAAGGTAAGATCCTCCCCTTGTGTTTAAATTAATTGTTTAAGCATACTTTTGTTAGTTTTGATGTTATTTTGTGTAATAATCTAGTCAAGCATGTTAGTTAGGATTTTTGTTCATTATTTTGAATGGATTAATTATGCTAATTAAGTCCCATAGAGTCAAGGTTCAAATCTGTCCAGATTTGAACATGGGCTTAGATGAGGCTTAAATAGCATTTTTAAGCCATGATTTCATGTATATTTTGTAGGTTAAATTTGTATATTATGTTAGTATGCATATTAGGGTGTTTGTTCATTATTTTCCATGGATTAAGAATGATTTTTAGGCTATTTAAAGTATGTATTCAAATCTGTCCAGATTTGAATATATATTTTAAAATGGCTTTATTATCATTTTTAAGCCATGTTTTCGCATGATTATTATAGTATTCTTGTAGTATATTCATGTAGGATGCATACTAGGTCATTAACACGATTTTTATTACTTCTTTTCAAAGTTTTTAGAATGATTTAAAGTCCGCTTTCAAATATGCCCGGAATTGAAAATGGTCTTAAATGACTTCTAAAAATCATTTTAGGGCCAAATCCAACTTAGAAATATGCCTAGGTTCTTATAGTGGAATTAGTGTGCATTTAGGAGCATTTTCATGCATTGTTAGAATTGATTTCATGTATATTTGTTTAATTTGTTTAAATTCCAGCATGCATTGCACTAGTATATTAGGTCTTTAGATTAACTTTAGGGTTTGGTTAGAGACCCTAGGACTGTCCTTTGTTGTAAAAATCATTATCTGATTTGAGTATTAGAGTTGATTTAAGAGTCTATCTTCGAGGGATTTTCTAAAAAGATTTTAATGTGATTTTTATGAAATGAACATGATTTTATGAAAAATTTGATTATTAAATGATTTTCAAAAGAATTTGAAATGTTTTAAGATTTTTACGTTGGAATGAGATTCCTCCCCATATGATTTGTTTTCTTGAAAAATCTTTGAAAAAGATTTTCAATTGGAATTGAATTATAAAGATGAGAATTATTTAGAATATTTGGATTTTATGAAAGTCTTTTAATTTGAAATGATTTCAAATAAATGATTTTAAATGAATAAAAAACTCTCGAAGCTAGAGTCTTGAATTAAGTTGAATACTTTTGATGATGTGATCGATTACAATAGGAGAGTCCTCGGGTAGTCGAACTACATGGACTTTGATACTTGCTAGGTGATACTAGTAAGTTACGTAGGCGCTAATAGGGCTCAAGTCCGCCCTAGGATGCCCGTAGGGTATTCTAGGTTCTTAGGGTTTGTTTGTATATTTTTTATTATTAATATAACTAATATAGATTATTGCATTTATATCACTATTTTGTTGGTTGATTAGATTATTTAGGATTGTTTGCTTTAAGAATTTAAATAGCCCAAATAAATTAGAAGTCCTTTAATTAGGGCGAGGTGGGTGCCTACAAGCGAAAGCTTGGAACCTTCCCACGTCGTAACCTAGCCCCCGGATCCATCTCTGGTTTGTAGACTGTCTTTTCATTGGAATGGAGTTGGTTTTGTTTTTTATTTTAAAATAAAACGTTTTTATGGTTTCCTTATTCCTTAAAAATAAGGTGGCGACTCCTTTGTTTGTTTTCTAAAAATCCATAATCACATCGCCCGGTGATGATGTGGACACCTCACAAGCCCGTCAGGTGGCTGGTCAACACAGAGCATCAAAAGGCCTTTGACCTAATAAAGGAATATCTCACTAGACCCCAGTCTTAATAACACCAGTTTCAGGCAGGAATTTAAAATTGTATATTTCTGCGTCTGAAAGATTGTTAGGATTAATGTTAACACAAGTCAATGAGCAGAGCCATGAGCAGGCCGTGTATTACCTTAGTAAGACTTTAACTGATGTTGAACAAAGATATACTTCAATTGAAAAAAATCTGTTATTCTTTGTTTTATAGTGTTGATAAATTGCCTCAATATTTTATGAACAATATTTGAATGTTATTTCTAAGTCTGATATTGTAAAATATATGCTTTCACAACCCATATCTAGAAGTAGAGTTAGTAGATGGGCGTTGGCCATGTTAGGCTATGCCATCCGTTATGTACCACATAAAGCAGTAAAATGCCAGGTCATAGCAGATTTCTTGGCCGACCACCTAATGCCTATTCAAGCTGATGTACAAGTAGATTTGGGAATGGTTCAAGTGGTACCATAACAACTCGAGTTTGATGGATCTCAAACATATGAGAAGGCAGGGGCTGGTATTATGATTACTGCCCCTAATGGTGTTATGTATGAGTTTGCTTTCCAATTAGATTTCACTTGTAGCGATAATCAAGCAAAGTACGAGGCCTTGATCATTGGCTTTGAGATATTGTTAGAAATGGGAGCTAAGTATGTGGATGTTATAGGAGATTCACAGTTAGTTTTAAATCAAATTAATGGCACATATAAATGCCATAGTTGGAATTTATTACCTTACCATTCATTAGCTACTCAATTGTTGAGAAATTTTCAAGACGTGGCCTTGACTCCTAATCCAAGATCATTGAATAGAGAGGCAAATGACTTAGCTCAACTTGCCTCAGGTATTAAGATTGAAGAATGAGAGGCCTTTAAAACAATTTAGGTTGAGAAAAGGGCCTTACCTTCAGTAAAAACAAGGGGCACAGATATAGAAGTGCTCAGTAACGATATAATTCAGTCTGATTGGAGATTTCCAATTATCAAACGATTAATAACTCTTAATAGGCCATGTGATAGAAAAACTAGCTATATGGCCAATCAATTTGTTATGTATTCTGGGGAGTTAATTAAAAAGACTGATAATGGTTTATTATTAAAATGTATTAACCAACAAGAATCTATGCTAGTAATGGCCGAGGTGCACGAAGGAATTTGTGGTGCACATCAAGCCGGGGTAAAAATGCATTGGTTATTGTGGAGACATGGTTATTATTGGCCCACGGTCTTGAAAGACTGTATTAATTATGCTAGAGGCCGTAAAGCATGTCAAAAGCATGGCCAAATTCAACATATACCTGCCACTAAATTAAATTATATTATAAAGTCATGGCATTTTAGAGGTTGGGCAATTGACGTGATTGGGAAAGTTTATCCACCATCCTCAGGTCTATATGGGTTTATTATAGTGACAATCGACTATTTTACTAAATGGACGGAAGCTAAGCCTATGAAAGTTGTTGATCAAGAGGTCGTAATTAAGTTTATTAAAGAGCATATTGTACATAGGTTCGGCCTACCAAAAACGATCAACACTGATAATGCCAAGTCATTTGTGGGAGATCAAGTGAAGGCATTTGCAAGAGAGTACAGGATTAAACTTACTAATTCCACTCCTTACTACGCTCAAGCAAACGGCCAAGTGGGGGCCATAAATAAGACCTTGAAAAGCATTTTTAGCAAAATGTTGAATGAAAAACCTAGGACTTGGCATTTGCAGTTATCCGAGGTCTTATGGGCTTATAGAACTTCATTCAAGGACAGTATTGGAACAACTCCTTATGCTCTGACCTTTGGACTTGATGCGGTGTTACCTTTAGAGGTCATCGTTCCATCTTTAAGAGTGGCCTTACAAAATGATTTGTTACCTCACGAGTATAATGAGGCCATGTTACTTGAGTTGGAAAATTTGTCAGAAGAAAGATTAAGAGCCTTGAATTCCATTGAGGTTCAAAAGAAAAAGATGGCAAATGCCTATAACAAAAGAGTGAGATACAAGGCCTTTGCGGTTGGAGATTTTGTTTGGAAGGTTATCTTACCAATTGAAACCAAAGACCCAAGATTGGGAAAATGGTCACCAAATTGGGAAGGTCCTTTTGAGGTGTTAGATATGATTCCAGGAGGGGCATATTCAGTAAAGGAATTAGCCACCGGAAGGGTGATTAAATCTATCAATGGCAAATTCCTAAAGAGATACTATCCCACTATGTGGGAGGCCATCCAAAAGGATGGCCAAGATTGCTAATTCATGATTGTGTTTATAGGGTCGTCAAGTTCAAACACAAAGAAAGACAAAAGCAAGATCTTTATATTACTACAAGACCTCAAAAGTTCCTACCTTGCTGAAATTTCAAGAAACCCAAACCATCGAAATACCCATTTCCACAAAACATCCACAAAACCTAAATATTCAAATTCTAAAATATTCACACATACCAACAAAACACGACCTCAAAAGTGTCCAGAACAAGACACACAAACACCTAAATTTCAAATTGTTCAAATCCTACCATGAAACAAAAATTCATGTTCCGGAAATAAAACCTATCCAAAAACACCACCATAAAACCAAACCAGTAGCAATAAAAAAGTAATGTTCAAGGAGATAGAAAATCAAACCTGAAGGTCAAGAGGAAGGCAAGCATTGAAAGTCTCCAATGAAGGGAAGCCTTGGGCATCAGACCATTCCTTCATAAGCTTGAACTCAACAAGTTTCAGGTCTTCACATTTCTTGGCCCAGGTCTGAGCTTCATTGCTGGTGGAGCTATACTCATACCGTTTAGAAGAGATCTCGCCCCACAACTCATTAAACTGCTTGTCCGCGACCTCCATAGCAGTCATCTGAGATTGTCGAAACTATCTTTTAGCTTCCACTTGAGCTTGAAAATATTGAATTTGTTTTTGAAGGACAGCAATTTCAGCATCTACGTCTTTAATTCCTGTTTGAGCCGCCACTTTTTGATTGCAAAGACTGAGCATGACATCCTTGTTCGCTTCAATGAAGGTTTTGGCCTGTTGGCGCTGCTCAATAAAACTTTCCCATTTCGTCATATCAGTAAATTTCAGTCTAAAATCCTTCACAAGATCCACAACCCGAGACATATGAAGGTAAATTTCATTCATGAAGGGTTCATGCTCGGGGACACGACAAAGATAATTATAACATTGGACAAGCTCATTGACCATATCTGGATCAAGGTCGGGAAGATTCAAACTAAGTAGTTCCAAGAATCTGGTTCTCTTCGCTTTAATCTCCGCCTTTGGTAAACCAAGATCAACATCAGGAGGAATATCGAGTCTTGGAGGAACAGCACTTTCCCGTTGAACGGGATCATCAAGAGTATCAAACCATGATTCAAGGTCTTCAGGAACTGGAGATTTGGGGTCGGCCATTTCTGTTTCAAGGCGAGGAGTCAAGATCAAATTTTTTTGAATTAATGTTTGGAGTTCAAAGGCCGGGGTTTCGGAATAGTCACTCAAGGTATGGGATGGAGACGAACTGGGAGATTGTAGCCTAGATTTTCTTGGTGACAGGAGAATTCTCTGCCTCTTTCTCGCTGGGCTCAAGATTCGGACCTTCCTCACTACCACTAGTATTGTCTAACAATTCAATAGTGTCAGAAGGTCGAGGAGTTGTTTGCTTACTCCCAACAAGGCAAGCAGATCTACGTGTGGGAATTTTTGTCGAGGCAGTAGTTTCTTCAATGTTCAAGGCACGTTTTGCATAAACCTTTTTCCGGGACACACTTGTTTGTTTTGAAGGATTGGGTGATGGATACCGTTGGAGGCCTCATACATTTGGAGCTCGGGTTTGTCAATCGCAAAAACAAAAGAAGTTCATGTAAGTATGTATTAAAATAGTTTATTTATGTTCTTACTTTGTTACATCATGATCCGATGCTTAATTGAAATCCTGCTCGACTTCGATGATGGATTTAGTTCTTTGTAAAAACATTTGTTGCATGACTTCCGCTGCAAATCCCTTAACCATCGATTTCTTTTTAGATGTGAGGTTGAAGGTTGTTGGGAAGGAGGGGGTTTTTTGTCCAATCATGCCAAAAGGATTTTTGGCATGAAAGATCTTTGGGGAGGACTTGAGGCATGAAAAGCTTCTAAAATAGGACCTTTGGCCAATTTCCCCTAAATTTAATCCATAATAAAATCCCTCCCGTGAGCATCGAGTGTTCATGCTGACATACCTTATGTAAGCATATGCTTACAGAATCGAGACTGTATATATATATATATATATATAACAAACAAGTATATTTAGTCTCCGATAATACTCATAAATCCAACAAAACCTAGAACAGATCAAATTTGAACTGTTTGATTAGCCTAGCTTTGTTCTCGGAGTGAAAATATATTGTAGAGAAGCACAAACATAACCAATCCTATATAATAAGTTGCAAGAATTTCCTGAAATGACCTTATTCCCAAAATAAGCCTGCAAAAGGGGGAAAGAATACCTGGGGTGAAGATAACAGAATTATATTCCTGAAATTCTCCAATGTCTTTTTATGAAAAAGGAAAATAAAAGTATTTTAGAACATTAGCCAAAAAGTAAAAAAATATCATTTATCTAAAATAGCATTGGAGTGCAGTATGCAAGGTTTGACTGAAATTTTAATTCTTTTTCTTTTGCTATTTTTCCCTTTCCTTTGTAGGACATCTTGTCCTCTCTTGTATTTCTACTTTTCTTTAATAAAATTTTTGTTGATTATAAATAAATGAGCATTTTACGCTAATAAAACTAAAATTTTAAAATATTACATAAACTAACCCGAAAAGAAACTATTTATGTAAACAAACCTATTACTTTCTTTTTTTTTTTTTTTTTTATGAAATTGCTCTTCTAATGGTCAAAATTTTGAATTTTTGATTAATTTTGTACATAATCCCCAATTTTATATGTAATCCCCAAAAACAAGGACAATCCGCAATCGCCACTTTAATCTAATAATCCCCAGAATAATATATAATCCCCAATCCCTAATTTTATGAAGAATCCCCAAAATTTCAATTTCCGAATCCCCAACAAGTCACATCAGCATTTAATGTAGGTCATTCTATGTCCGCTCTCTAATTTTTTAATACAAAAAATATATCACATAATCCCCAATTTTTTATAGAATCCTTAATCCCCATATTATAACAGAATCCACAATTTTACACATAATGCCCAATCCCCAACTCTATGTATTGTCGCATCATATCTCCGACTAATGTTATAGGTAATTAATGTTGTGTTTGTTGATGGAGATTAGGGATTCTTCATAAAGTTGGGGATCCTGTTTTAAGTTGGGAATGGGAGATTCTATGAAAAATTGGGGATTCTGTTTATTTTTGGATATTGGGGATTATAGTTTAGAATGGGAATTATGTGCACTATTAGGGATTACTCACAAAAAAAATTTAAAAAAATTGACTTTTTGATTGTTGGATTGGTAAAAAGGTAGTTATTGAGTGTACAGAAGGATATTTTCGTCCAAAAAATATTTACGCAATTTTTTTTTTCCGGGTTTGTTTACATAATATTCTAAAAACTTAAGATTATTAGTGTAAAATGCCCTAAAAAAAAAACAAAAAAACAAAAAAGAAATGCAACAAATCATGTTAGATATGCATAATATTGCTAACTATTGTCAAGCATTATTATAATAAAATAAGATTTCTTTCCTCAAAATGGCAATCGAGACTCAATGAATTAGCCATGACATCATTGATAAGGTAAAGAATGGGTAAATGTTTTGTTTTACAGCACAACTTCCAATCCAAACCAAACCCCCCACCCCCCAAACACCAGTGAAAAAAAAAAAAAAAGAGAAGAAAAAAACAAATATAAAAACAAGGGAATTTTCCCAAAATACACTCATGTTTTCAATCAATTACCTCTATAAACCAGAGTTTTGGGAAGTGACAAAGGTAAACCTCTGTACGATTTTTTGGACCAATTTTCCCTTCTAACGGTAATATTTTGAAAAATAATTCAAATTTTTTCATGTAATACCCAACCTTACACTGAATACCCAACTTTATTAATAATACCCAATACCCAACTTACATATAATACCCACCGAATCACTAAATACCTAGCACTTGTTTTACAAAGAATACCCAGATTTGTGAAGAATACCCATGAAATGATTAATCTCCGTACAAGTCAAATCTTAACTTTTTCTAGTCAAATCAAGTACTAACATGTCCCTTCAACCTTTTTCAAAAGTTATAAGTAAAGAATACCCAATATTGCATATAATACCCATATATGTACATGATACCCAATACCCAATAGTGAACATAATACCCATCCTAACACTGAATATCCAAAACCATATTTTATACAGAATACCCAATTCTTTGAAGAATACCCAATTACAATTTTTTAATCATTTTTAATATCATCTCTTACATGTCAAATCAAATCTTTAGCATATCTTCCCATTCCCAACGCAACATAAGTTCTACATAATACCCATCATGTTAAAGGATACCCAATTTTCCATTTTGCACATAATACCCAAAAAATAAAGAAGAATACCCAATATGACTACTTTCACATAATACCCAGATTAGTGAAAAATACCCAAGTTTAAAAAAATTTGTCAACTTTTAGCCATATTGCTAGTTGGCATGATGTTGACATATTTTATTTTTCAAAATTTTTAATTATTTTTAAGAAGTTCAACTTAATTTTTGTAAAATAAAATAAAAAAATATCAAATTTTAAAATATAAAAAAAATTCTTGCATATTTGATGTTAGTACCCAGTCTCATACCCTCTTGTGATGATGCTACATCTAGCATGTACTTTCTTTTGACCTCACCTACCGTCCATGCCTGGGGGAAAGATCTCAGTTTTGATCACATACTTGTTTTCGCACATACGTTTTGAAAAGTTCTCCTAATAGCATATTCGATGAAATGGTAACTCTTGCAACGGAAAGGAAAAAGATTCTCGGAAATGCTAGTAACCCCTCAACTCTCGATTCGAATCATAATTCAAAAATATATATATATATATATATATATTTAAAAAAAAATTTACCATATCCAAATCACATTCAGCATATAATTCAAATAAAAAACGTCTATCAATATGGATAAAATAAACAACTTACTTAAAATAAGGATTGGGGGTTTAATAGACAATTTAATTTACTAGTTGACTTTAAATTTGACCTGTAGGGGGCAATTGGTATAGAATCTTATTCATTGGATTGCTTGATAAATAAGATATTATTTAGGGTCCTTTGATCATTTTTCCTAAATAAATTTCAATTTTTAAAATTAAAAAATATATATATTTGATGTTAGGTCAAATGTAAAAGAGCTTAGGGTAGCTCCAATAGTTCCATCGAAGCCAAAATTTGATGGGAAAAAGTGATTTTTTGGATTTTGGCTTTAGCTTTGATGGGAGTTGCTCCAATAGTGCATCCATCAAATTTTGGCTCAACCACCTTTTTTTCACTACTACCCTTCATTCATCTCAAAGACTCCAACCACCATTATTTAATTTATCAATAAAAATTAATATTGAATTATTATTAAATTAATATTACATGTTTTGTAGCCTCTGTATAAAATTACCCTTTATTGTGATTTTTTTTTTCTTTCTAAAATCGACCGTTGGATCATCGTGATTTTTGGAAAACATTACGTTCATAAAAGGGATATCTAATCCAGCAGTTAATTTTTAAAAATATGATTTACAATTGCCCTGTGAAAAACTGTGATTTTTTTGTTTTCGAAATATCACAATTTTACAGTCAATTTTTCGAAAACCGACTGTTGGATTACCGTTATTTTTGGTAGCCATAACATTCATAATATGAGTATTTTATCCAACGATCAATTTTTTAAAATATGCTATAGAGCTAACCCTACGAAAGTGCAGAATATATTAAAATTCAGTAATTAAAAAAAAAATAATAATAAAAAATAAAAGCTATCAAAGATTATTAAAAAAAAAAAAAATCAAGGCTTTGTCAAATCAAAAGATTATTAAAATAACAAAACACAGATAGTAACATCATTCAATTACATTCATCGGATCCAAGGGCTCATCTCTCTCTCTCTCCCTCTCTCTTTCTCTGCGAAGACCCAAAAGGCAAGGAACTCAACTGCCGTTACCATGATCAACGGCAACTACGGCGAGGTCCTCTCTCTCATCTGTACATTACAAAAACCCTCTCTCTCTCTCTGTGTCTCAGTCTCTCTCTTGAATTCTAAGAATACGACCAAGTCTCCTGCCGTCTCCATGAACGGCGGTGAGCTGATCAGATCAACTCATCTCTCTTTGTTTCCCTAATCTGCTCATGGATAGCTAGATCTCCGACCACTCCTCCCATCTGCTCACGGTGACCACAGGTTCGTTTAATTTTATTTTTTTTTTGGCTGCAAATTCATTGCTAACATGGCTTATCAGAGTATATGGCAATAAAGCAATAAGGTAAAAAAAAGTCAAAAATAGAATGCTACTGTCCATTAACCAAAACAGTGTGGGTTGCTAAAATCCAATTGCCTTTAGCAAAGGTCAACATTCCTTACTAAAATCCAATTTTGGGTTGCTAAAACCTTTAGTTAGGATTGCCTGACCCTAACTAGGCGTTACTAAAGCATACCATGGCTAAAACCTTTAGCAACGACCATGACCCTTGCTAAAATAGACTCTTTAGCAATGTCAAACAACATACCTTTAGTTAGGATCAACGGCCCTAGCTAAAAATTTTGGCAAAAAAATAAATAAATATATTAGTAGAATAAAATTATTGGAAAAATTTTGAAAGACTTGGGTTTAAATGATTCTCAACCATACAAAAATTGAAAACTTTACTCACAATTTTAAATGGTTCTTTGATATACATTTTGAAAGACCCAAAAATTGAACAACATTTACAAAATAAATAAATAAATAAATAAATAAATGTTCCAATGTACAAGAAAGCCAATTTTTCTGCCACACCAAGCTCCAA
>JAESVK010000153.1:2312784-2327291 GCA_017140935.1 Hamamelis virginiana | reverse complement strand
CAAAATCTTCCATTTAACAGACCCCAAAGAAAGAAAAGAAAACGACGGAGAAAGCCCCCCAAATAATTCCTCCCCCAACAAGTCAAACCCCATGCCACAAAATCCTCAGCCACAAAACAAACGCGTCCCACCAACACAAGTACAACTTGTGTCTTACCTACCACTAGAGCAACTAAGTAAGTCATCTTAACAGTCTACAACACGTGCACACAAATCCTCTTGAATGAGCTAGACTCAACCTGTTTAGCCAAAGCATCATCCAGAAAAAGAAGGCTCGACCTTCTTACCACAAAGAAAAGGGCCTAAGGCCACACTTGAGCCCATACCCACATCATCAAGCTTTGTATATCAAGCTCATTAACAAGTGCCAACCAACATGCTGGCCCAAGGCAATTTCCCAACCCTCAAACACCATAAACCTGCAAAACTGCACCTTGGAGCACTGTCCTAACAAGAAATTACTAGCCAAACAAACCCCAACCCCAAAGAACATCTATTAGGATCAGGGTATCAAATATCGCCCGATACGATACGTATCGGCCGAGTCGTACAGGATTTCGAAGGTCTCTGTACGCGATACAGCATGTGTACAGGTATTCTCATAGTATCGGGCCGATAAGGTACAGTATCGGTGTGTATCGCCCGATATTCCGTTATACTAGCCGATGCGTAAAGGATGTTTCTGGCTTTTTTGAGGAAAAAAAAAAGAATAACGGAGGAGAGCAGGGATTATTGTGCATTTTATGATATTTGAGGGCCTCAAATTAAAGCCTTTAATTAAGCATTGGCAGATAATGAGAGAAGAAGAAGGTCGTGGGTCAAGAGAGAAGACAGAAAACGCACTGTGCAGTGTGCAGTGTGCAGGAGCTGGTTCACTCGCCGGTGCATTCATCGGTTTTCTCTCACCGCCGGCCAACTGTGGTTGCCGTTGAAGGTCACCAGTGAGGCAAGTCTTCGACTATAGGGGTTGATTTTAGCCCAAGTCTTCGACTGGTTTGTGTATTTCGACTGGTGTGTGTGTGTGTGTGTGTGTGTGTGTATATATACACACTGTGCAGTCGGTGCCCACTTCCCACTGCCCCCTGCCCAAGTTGTGCCCAGTGCCCAATGCCCCTGCCCAAGTTGTATCCAGATTATTCTTTAACACATATTTTTTTATTTTTCTCTCTCTTTGAAAAGTCAAAGTACATTTAAAATACAAATAATAAAATTATTATTTTATATTAATTGTTTTATTTTATATTTATATTTTTTTATTTTACATTTTTTTTTATCATTTTAATAAATTATTAAAAGTATTTAAAATACAAAAAAATAATAATAATACAAAACTAAAAAAAAAAATCTAAAATTTATAAAAATTTGGAGAAAAAAATTTAAAAATAAGAAATGCTTAAAATTTGAAAAATAAATATGTTAAAATTTTAAAATTATGAAAGAAATTTAAAATTATAAAAATATTTAAAATAATTTTAAACATTAAATTCCTTATAAGAAAATTTCTAAAAACATTCGAAAAATAATTTTAAAAATTATTAAAAATAGAAATTTACAAAAATTATACACTATAAGTCTATAAATACCATTGTACATTCACTAAAACCCTTAAAAAATATCAATACACATGATTATAGGGGTGAAAATATGTGTATTACTACCTTTGGGGTTGGTGTGCAAAACAAAAAAAAATTCACGACTCCAGCACCCGATACCCGTTACGTATCACCCGATACACCCGAATCCCGTTACACCTTTACCGTTACCGTTACGGATCCGTTACCCGATACTTAAAACCATGCCTGCAACTCTAAACATGACACCATCAGACACCAACACCCGTTTCAGAACCCTTCCTCCAACTCTAACCTTCATCCTGCTCACATCCCATCAATCCTATAACAACTTATCCATTCAAATAAAACCACCACAACAATACCCTGTTGATCTAAAGGTAGTCATACTCCATAGATGAATTAGTAATTCCACAACAGATACTGATCTCGATAGCTATTTTATCATGATCCCAGTACACCCCATGCTACACTGGTCAACCACCTATCTGATAGTAGATAATCGTCCCCTTTGTATCTTCAACTTTCTCACAAAACCCTAATTGCTTCCTTCTCTGATTCGTAGCTTGAAGGGCAACAGGTTATTATGTAGAAATGAAACTTTTGGCGCGCCTAAGAGTCTTCTATCCCTAAATGCCTAGCTTGCAATCTCCCTTAAGGAGCCACCTCCTTTATTGAAACCAGTAACCGACCCACCAAATAGCCATTAAGGAACTTCTTCCTCCTCTTAATCGCTCCCATATCAAGATAGATCACCACTCTCCCAAATCTTCTCCTCACCTCATAATTACCTTTAGCAGCAAGGGGACTATAAAATTTGCAAAGGTACGACTATATCAAGTGTTGTTGTGCTTAACAAAAGCTCTTCCCAACACCAAAGTTGTTGAGCCAAAGAGCTTAATCTCTTTTAAGGCCCTCATCATCTTATTCCAGCTCAACCTTTCAACACTTTTGGCATAATAATCGAACAAACTTTCCTCCTATCCACCTCCTCCACCACTCCCATATATCTCCCTCTACCATTAGCTCCGATGAAGACTCTCGCATCCCTAACCTTACCTCCTTAAACTCCATTCACCTTAGCGAAGAAACCCCTAAAAACCTTTTCTAACACCTTAATTAGCCATTTTGTAACCTTTTTTACAAGAATGTTAATTTAAGGTTGCCTCTGCCTCTTTCAAAAATCTAAAGAAATCTTCTCCTACCACCCTTGTCCTGATCAAATCAAAAGTCTTGAGTCTGACCGATAACACCATCCAATCAAAGCTTCATCAACTCCACTTATGATTCTTGTAGAATATAAAGTAGAGAATAAGATTGATAAAATAAAACTCAATGAAAGAATGAATCTCAAAAGCTCATTCCTCTCCTCCAATGCATCCAAAACAATGTAGCCATCCCAAGATTTTTTTTTTTTTTTTAGGGTTTTCGAATCTACCAAACACTCCTCTACTCCACACCTTGAGTTTTTCATTCAAAGCTTCAAGCTCAGCAGAGACATAGTTAGGAGAGTCGTGAAAATCAAAAGATTTCCACCAATTCTCCATTTGATCAAAATTGTCAACCTTCAACAACATATTTTCAAAATGACAAGGGCCTCTGCCAAACATCAAACCTTCACAATCCAACACAATAGGGGCATGGTCTGAGCTCGAGTAAAGGAGAACTGATTATATAACTTTTCAATAACACTCCTAGTTTGTGGAAAATAAGAACCTATCCAATCTAGAAATGGTATGCTTGGAGCAATTGTTTAACCAAATGAACAAACCTTCCTCCAACAAGGGATCAAACAAGTCATTATAATTCATAAAACCCAAAAACTTTCTCATGGCTGAAGAATGAAAAGAGCAACCTCTCTTTTCTGAAGGGGATCACACCACATTGAAGTCCCCAATAATACAACAAGGCCTACACCAAAACCATCTCACTCCCTCCAATTCGTCCCATTCTCCCCAAGACAATGCCGCACAAAATCCTTATTCAGCCCATCCACTTTCCGATGCCCACACTCCACTTTAAACAAACCATAATACCCCGTCTTTTTTGCTTTGAATGAATAATATACCATTACTTCCATTATATTTTTACCGAATCGCATTTAAAGCCTTAAGTAGATGAAACTACCTTACCTTTACTCTTAATCAATGCATATCAAGGACAAGAATAAAAATAACTTTTAAAATGCTTTCAAAAGGGCAGCCCTATTTTTTTTTTTTTTTGGATAAGCAAAGGGCAGCCCTATTGCTTATTATGTTACATTGACTTAGGTATGCATTTGATTTGGGTTACACAACCAACTTGTCGAAGTGTCCGATTCTTCTTCTTTTACATTCTAGGGTTAATGTAACATAGCATGCCCAACCTAGGCACTCGCATATTTTTGGAACATCCATTATGGTAGAATGCTTGCTCTCCTCCACATATAATAAATGCAATCCCCAATAAAGTGCTCAAGATTCAAAATTACACATAACTCTCATATTAGTTGACAAAATTATTCTCATTATTCTCCTATTGCTCAATAGCCTAATTATTTCATAAAAGTACCATTACAATTATTCTTTTTTCCCAAATACACTCAACCATCAAGAACTTGGCTCAAAATAAATAAATAAATAAAATTTAATTTAATTTAAAAAATAAAAATAAAAATAAAAAAATAAAATAAAACCTCCTAACAAGATTCCATCGGTAGACGGTAGGATCCACAAATCCCCCTTCGTCATTCAGCACTATTGAGAGCTCTATATCCCAATGTACCTAAATAGCATTATTAACTCGTGAGTAAGGCTGCAAGACAAGTCGAGCTAAGTTGAGTATTGGGTTGTTCAAGCTAGGCTCACTCAATTTAAGTTTTTTTTATAAACAACAAAATTTTATTAAGAAAATGTGGTGGCGGTGTGTAAACACCCCTAAACTCCTTAGTCACTGAAGCCCAAAAAGAACTCAAAAAACAAACTCGCTCCCACAAACTATCAACACTACTAAATTTGTCTTCAAAAATGCAAGCGTTCCTTTCAAGCCAAAGAACCCAAAAAATAGCCAAAACAACACATCTCCATAAAACAATAACCCTCTTAGAACCCCCAAAAAAACAGAACTCAATTTCAAACAAAGCTATAGAAGATCTCAGAGCTTTCCAACAAAAATCCAAAGACTTAAACAACCTTTGCCAAAGAGCCAAAGCCAAGGAGCAATGTACAAGTAAGTGATAAGTAAGTGATCAATGCTCTCACTCACCCTAAGTGATCTTCGAATTCATCGAGCTTCGCTAAACCTATTAAAGCTCAACTCGCATTGGTCCGGCCCAAGTCGAGCTTGGCTCAATTAAAACTCGTTTGTCTAAAAATGAACTTGCCACCCAAAAATGATGATGATGACGAAGAATAAGAAAAAGAAACTAACAAAAAACTTAATATTTAACACAAAATAATAATAATAATAATAATAATAATAATAATATAATGAAAAAAGGAAAGAAACAAGGATTGTGCAAGAGCAAAAGACATTTAAAGCTTGAGAGCACCTCATTGTACTCCATAGAAAGCCACCCCCTTTCATTCCCTCCCTATATCTCTCCTCTTACATAAGAAAAATGGAATAATTGTAACTTAAAATGGTTAAGTATGTTTTTTTATTTCCCAATACCATTATAATATTATATTCATTGGTTCCAAAAAGCTTACATCCGGATAAGTATACTTTTTTGCTTCCCAACACCATTAAAATATTGTATCCATTGGTTTTTAAAAGCTTACATGCATAAAAAAGTGGAAAAAGTCCACTGTCCACCTTTTTTGGTTTTTAAGACTCATTTTATAAATTAAAATAAAAAAGTAGTATGTTTTTTTTTCCCAAGACCTATTAAAATATTATTTTCATTAATTTCCAATTCATTATGTGACCGAGCCTAGCCTAACCAAGTTGAGCTCATCCTTGCTCAAGTTTGACTCCTTTGCCAGATAAGCTTGAGAATTAGACTCAAGCATGGCTCCTCTACATTATTGAGCAAGCTTTAATGAAATCCTAAACAAGTCGGGCTCAAGCTATTCATGAACAGCACGGCTTATTTGCAGCCTTACTCATAAGCAACATAACTCCTTTGGCAAAACCATGCTCTCTCAATCCAAAGTTCCAAAAACAAAAAAAAATCACAATATAAAATCACAATATATTCTTTATATACAGCCTAAGGAATGCATGCAACATAAACTTAGGACACAAGTTGGTCTATTACTTATTTGGATAATACCTCGATGCCAAAGTATGTGTATATATATATATATATAAAGGAAAAAGAAGAAGAAAAGAGAATTCTCCAGCTAGTCTTAACTGAAATTTGCTAACCAAATAAAAGCAACTAATGCACTCACATGGGCATTCAAGCAGATCATTTTAGTAATATGGCAAAATAATGTCATCATAATGGAGCAGTAGTGCCAGAACACCAATATTTTTTATGAAAAATGCAATGAAGACAAATGACACACAAAAATCTATACAAGAGACAAAGAGAATCAGTTAAAAGGTTTCAATTAAAAAAATACTCAACACAATAGGGAAAAAAAACCTGATTTAACCCGTCAATATTTTCCCCAGCAACACCTTCAACAATGCAACGGTCACTGAAATGATTCAACAAACCAAGTTACTTAAGAAAATTAATAGCACACCAGGAAATAGTTGGCAACTTATAAAGAGCAGATATTTATCCAAAGGAGACGTATGGGTATATAATGCATGTCAGATATGTAAACTTGTTAGACACACCACAATAAATGTTGGATGCACACCCTACATATCCAAAATTCAAATACAATCTCTGAAATTTTGGATACATTTGGGATGTGCCTAAGATTCAACTTGGTATATTGAAAATATGGCAGTGATCAAAATAACAGACTTTTTTAGGAAAAATTGGCTTCTTATAAAAGAACAGAAGTGCAGGCCATTTAAACATATATATTTAGAAAAAAGAAAAAGTTTATATGAGCTTTTCAATCACTCGAAGCCCCTTGGTTAGCATTATCGGCAGGATATACATACATACATACATACATACATATATAGAGAAACGATCCATTGTAGTCCAGACTGCAAGCGTACTGCACGGCCATTTGGCCGTGTTCCGGTGGTCGGTTCCAAATTCCGACCGTTGGATATGATGCTCACCCCCTGCATGCCACGCATGCAAAATATCATGCCGATCCAACGGTTGGAATTTTGTAAAACCAGCCTTAAGCAGACTGAAATTACCAAATACTATATATAAATTTCATTTGTGCTTAAGGCTGGTTTTACAAAGTTCCAACCGTCGGATCGGCATCATTTTTTGCAGGCGTGGCATGCAAGGGGTGAGCATCATATCCAACGGTCGGAATTTGGAACCGACCAGAACACGGCCAAATGGCCGTGCAGTCCACTTACAGTCCGGACTGCAATGGATCGTTTCTGTGTGTGTGTGTGTGTGTGTGTATATATATATAGAGAGAGAGAGAGAACAAAAAGAAAATTGTCAAACTCAATTTTAAATAATTAAATTTCATCATTAGGATTACCAATTATTAGCATAAAATTTTATAAAATTAATAAATTGTGGTGTTCATATTTAAGGTGATCTATATTATTAGAAGCACGGTTCTTAGAAATACTTTTGATTGACAAGAAAAAACCATTAATAATTTATATAATATCCAATATGCCCATGGCTTCCAAAATTCCAATAACAAATGAAAATATAATGATGCATAATATTAAAATCACCTTCACTGAACAAAGTCCATGATCAACCTACAACTCATAAATTTGTAAGATTGTTCCTACATATTTCATTTTTTTCCTTTGACGAATTGAACTCTCCTGGATTCTCCAGCAAGGAAAACCTTTGGCTCCTTCTTAGTTATCATCGTTATGGAAGCTTTAGTAAGTTATCGCAAAAGGCTAATGAAACAAATTTGATTGAGGGTTTTGTGATGCAAGATGGAAAGGGTGAAGAGGTTTGTAAATCACATCGACTTCATGCAAATAATGCTATTGTATTTTGTGGATCAAACCGGGATCAACTCCATTACCTAAGAAGACAAGAAGTGTGTTGCTTTGCTTCGAAGAAATGTCAAGTTCGAAGGTTTAATTTGGGTAAAAGTGTGTTGCTTCCAATGGGGGAAGGAGTGGAAATTCAAGTTTTGGCTTCAAATCTTGGATGTGGAGAGAGGAGGAGCCTTCCTTCTTCCAATTTGAGCTCACCCCCGGGCATTTCTTTTAAAGCTAAGGCAGTGTGTAATTTGGTGATTGAAAGGTTTAAAAAAAAGTTGTGCGGCTGAAAGAGTGGATATCTCTCAAAAGAAGATAAGCTAACTTCGATTCGTAGCACTTTAGTAAGTTTCCCAACTTATTACACACTCAAGATTCCGATTTTAGTAGCTAAAAAGTTGAAAAAGTTTCAAACGGACTTTTTTGGGCAGGTATGAGTGATGAATTTAAAACCTTGTTGATTGAGCTTCGGCCTGCCCTCTAAAGAAATTAGGAAATTGAAGGGTTGGGCATTAGATCTTTGTTTTTGGTTAGCGAGACTCTTTTGGGTAAATGGCTTGTGAAAATAGATTGTTTATCAAAAAAGGTTGTGGTATGGAAGTATGGGAATGATAGGGGAAGTGGTGATCAAAGGAAGTTTGTAGTAGCTATGGGGTAAGTTTTTGGAAATCTATAATAATGGTCTTGGTTCAAAGTAACAGTAGGTTTGATTTTAGAAAGACATTTGGTATAGAGAAGGGCCTTTAAAGGAGTTTCCCAATCTCTTTGAGATCGAGATTGATAAGAATGCTTGGTAAAGGAATGTGTGATGTCAATGGGTGACTTGATGTCATAACATGTAGCTTTTGCTCAAAATTAATGATTAGGAGTTGGAAAGGGTGTTATATCTCTTTGAAAGGCCTTGTTTGGCCAAAGTAGAAAAGTGAAGGATACAATTGTTTGGAAAGGTAAGGCAAATGGGATTATTTTATTTTTTTTAGTAAAGTTATACTTTGATATTCTTTTCAAAGTGTGAGGTGGGTGACTTCCCAATTTCTAAGATCTGGATCTTGTCAATTCCTACTAAGTGATTTTCTTCACTTGGTCAACAATGTGGGATAAATGCCTAACTGTTGACCATTTGATAGGTATGAATTTGTAGTGCCAAATTGGTACATTATGTGTAAAGAGGCGGGGGAGTAAATTGATAACATTTTTTTTTTTTTTACATTTGACTTTTGAATTATGGGATTTTGGTTTTCCATCTTTGGGATCCAGTGGGTCTTGCCTAAACAATTTTTCACTCGGAGGGATTAGGTCCAGAAACAACGATGCAAGCTCAATTTGAAAGATGGCCACCTCAAGCCATCTTTTGGATACTTTCTAGGAAAGATTATTATTATTATTTTATTTTTTTTGGTGTATAGTTTAGCAAGGAAATGTTTTGTTAAGGAAGGCTCAGACTGTTTAGGAAACGAGGTGTCTTTCGATAGATTTTTGGATTCACTCCTGTGTCTTTCTTATGTATACCTCACATGTAGAGACATTTTAGCCCCTTTTTCTTTAATACAAGTTATTAGTACATAGAAATAAAATACTACCTGTGCAAATTAATTCAGTTGAACCTTATTTTGTTTTGTTCTTGGTTTTGAAACTTCAACCATCAATTAAAGTCATCTATAATAAACAGAATAAAAAAGCAACACATTATAACTTTCACAAAATTAACATTTTTTCTATTTAAAAAAGCTAAAGATGCTCGTATAAGTTCTAATTAATAAAATATGCAAAATATAAAAAGACATACATATTTTTTTCTATTTTAAAAAGCTTAGATGCTTGTCTAGCTAATAATATATGTAAAATATAAAATGACATACATATTATTTTATTATCACACAAAAAATTTCATGTACATTGCACATGCACAGAAACTTTTTATTTTTATAATCAACAAAAAAATTATTAGAAAAAAAGAGGACAATGTCCTACAAAACAAAAAAAAGCAAAAGAAAATAATAATAAAAATAATAACAATAATTTCATGTACACTGAACATGCGTGAAAAGTAGTTATACATAAATGCATTTATTTATTGTTGTATGCACACCATATCCATACCCTACATTTTTAGGTTTTGTTGAATCATATTGTGTATATGTACCAGATTTGTGTCCATGCTACCTAGTTAGAAATCAAAAGTAATACAAGCAAATACTCAAAAGTAAAAAGAATATGAAAAATATATAATCATTGGGAAATTGATCATCACAAGGTTTTTCACTTCAGAAACTTAAATCTGTGACAAACCTTGATACCTTCGGTGCGGATGCATTGAAAGCAGCTTTCAATACAGTGATATGTACACTTATATCAACAAGTGCGGCGTGGAAAGCATCAAAATGGACAGGGCAATATGAATGTAATCCTAGAAGAGCTTTAGGAGGAATTCGAAATTCATGGACTGCAGCAGGGCATGCATCCAGAGGAGTCTGCAACCCAGACCTGCACACAGTAAGTTACAATCACTACATTAGGTTCAGAAATGAGTTCAAATAGGTATCAAGTTCTAGTTTGTATATCATCAAGCATGCTTTGAAAGAAACATAACTTTCCATTCAACATCATTTAACTAGGAAAATACCAAAAAGGAAGTACTGTCAACTAACCCATTCTCCAATATAGGAGCATACATAAGCTCAAACTTCAAAATAACTGCAGGTGTGGATGGACCCTGAAAATTTAATACCATTTCAGTTGTCCAAAATATATTATCAACAGTAGTGAAGTATAACAATAAATGTGAACATGTAAATAAGTGAATACGCATGTTCTGTTGGAATCCTAGGTTAAATCAGGGCTGGTGATATTTGTAGGAATCACAAAGGTACTATTGTTTTTTATCTCTTCAAACCAGTTACTCATCTAAATATGAGACTCTTGCCTCCTTGGGATTAAGGAATGTCAATGTTCAGCAATCTTTCAGATATTGTTGTGGAAGGAAATAACGTTAATGCCATCATGTGGGTGGCAGGGGGCTTACGGGACCATGGAGATACAGGAATCTTTGCTGAGAAATTCGTGATCTCGCACTTGTCATCAGGGTCTTATTTCATTGGACTCATATATAAGCCAGCTTGGATGCCAAGTTACTAAGAGGGGTGCTTCCACCTTATAGAGGTTTTTCCTGGAGATTTACTGCAACAATAAATTATTTTTACTTTTGTTTTATTGAGATTTATGTCTTTCATTCTTTCTCGTTTGGCTTGAGCTTGCTTGCTTTTGGAAGAGATCTCCCCCATTCACTTCTTTCGTGCATATTACCCTTCTCTCTTTGAATATACTTTGTTTCTTATACGTGAGAGAAAGATCATTACCTCATATTTACCAAGAGATAAGTTGAAAGAGATCATGATAGATAGAAGAACATCCTGCCTGGCATATCTGATCCGAAAAGGCTGCGTTGAAAAACTGTTATCTGTATCATCTATTCTCCAGATTCCACGTACATCATCAGAACCCAAATCAGGAGCTGCAGTTGAACAAATATGACACTATTTTCTTAGCTCTTACTTCATCTAAGATAAACATAAATCAAACACAGCAAACTCATAGAAAGATTAAAGTATTTTTAATCAAAGTCACTTACACAAAAAAGTATCTTTAGTCAGAGCCACTTACGCATACAAATTTCTATGCCTGAATCATAACAAAATGCAGAGCCTTAAAGAATACAAGATGTTTGATTTTGATTAAATATGTTACAAACTTACAACTACACATGCCTTCATGAATAAGGCACACGGCATTGTAGTCCTAAAGTCTCATACATTTACTAAGATGTATTGCATTTGGGATCAAATGGAGATTATAAATTCAACGTTACATCTCTTCATACTCATTCTATGTACCACCCAATGGGTATCTAAAGGCATCTTCAGAAGTTCCAGGTGGCATTAGGCAGGGGACTCTCATCTACTCTCTTTTCGGTAGTTTTTGGTAAGGGTAGAAGGGAGCTTGAGGAGGTTTTTTCCGTAGTTATGAAATTCCTATAAGTCACCTCTAGTTCATAAACAAGAATCCTTTTTTGCATTGCCCTTGATCTTAGTTGAGAAAATCAATTACATACAAAGATAATTTGAAGCAGCACCAGGTTGCCATATTAACCTTGCTAAAACTACAACCTTAGGAGTCACAAAGAAGTCTTGCCTCTTTATTTTGTAGTGGTTCCTATTTTCATTTTTGTTTTTGTTGTTTAATTTTTGTAAGGTAGGACATCTTGTCCTCTTTTTTTTTTTTCCTAATAAAATTTCTTATAGCTTATTTAAAATAAAAAATAAAAAACCACAAAGGATTCTAATATTTACAAGTTGGATTCAGATTTTGGGTGTAGGGTAACTTTAATCTCCTTGATCTACCAATGTGGATATGCCTTCTGTCGTGTGCATCATTTAAGGCAACTTCCATCTAGGATCTGTAATCAAGAGGTGGGATTGACAAATTGACATCTTGAAGCTTGGTTACCTATTCATGGTAGCAATGGATTAGGTTGGTTATTGCAATCTAGGCTGGATGGCTATGATAAAAGAAAAATCTTCATGGGTAAACCAGATTGGGGTGGGTTTCTTATATTTTGACATACTTCAGGACCCCATTACTTCCGATCTGAACTGAACCAACTGATAATTGGTTTATTTTGGGTTCTAATTAACCATAGGATTAGAGTTGCATCCAGATGTTGGGTCCGAAACTTCCGCCCTCGTACTTATCCATTGGAGGAAAGCTACGAGCTTGTTTGCTTCAGCCCATTTATTTCCACTTTAATTCATTGTACTCAATTTGATGATCAAAAGACTAGCCAATAATAAAAGGTATTTTTTGTAGTGTAGGAGTCCCAATAGCAGCCTATAAAATTGCAATGAAGTATGGTCCATGATGTAAGGATTAATGGGGTTTGAAACTTTGTTATGAATAAAACACTCAAGGTAATTAGCCATGAAGGATAAGTAACAGTAAGACAGCTTGTAAATGAGGTCACTAGAGTGAGCTGGGAGTTCAAAGTGATGGTTAAGATATTTAAACATGTTAGGTCCCTATTGTTTTGGGTAATTAATTGAAAAGCATTTCCAAGGTTTAGGGATCATTTAAAATCTGAATTGATTTCAAGATGAAGCAAAGAAAGGGAAAACACTATATGACTGAGTTTGACACATTTGTTTGAATCTAGATTCCAAACAAACATCATGACTCACAAAAGGTTTTTTTTTTTTTAATGCACAATCTAGCTAAAAATATTTTAAATAGAACAATGTGATCCTTACTTCTTTGTATTTAATAAGTTGAACATTGCATTTGTTTCAAAGGAATTGCAAAAACAAGGCTTTCTTTTTTATTATAAATATACTCTGCTTTTAGGATGGTGATATTACTTTCTAGAGTAGAGATGGGGTAACAATCTTGTTACACACTTGGTAACAAGCCAATATGATAATGAAACGTGGCATTGTCAATCTAGATGAGTTCATTAGATTAAATAATCATAAAAAACTAAAAATTTTATTAAATCTTTTTACAAATTTATAAGGCAAAAAAAAAAAAAAAAACTACTCATTAATTAGGCTACCCATTCAATAAAGAGCATGTGTTGATGTTTGAACGTGCTATCCAAAACTGCTGCTAACAATATTGTTACCCCATAATTAGTGTACTTCCTAACAAACAAGATCTAAAATATCAAGGTAGATAGAAATGTCAATACATTAAAGTTGTAATTGAAAAAAAAAAAGGAACTATGAAAATACAGACAAGTGTGAACTTTTTCAGCAAAACTTCATAATAAACTGTTAGAGACACAAAACGAAACTAAAGCTCTATATGAAAGTTCGGAAAAAACAATGAAGCATAGAGTACATCATACTTATCGGGGCATTTGTTAAGCTTGTAGCATACGATGCGTTAGAATTTGGAAAACAATGTTTTTTTTTGTTTTTTTTTGTTTTTTTTTTTTTCACATAGGAGTAGGCTTTGAACCCACATCCTCTGTTCCATAATGGTGACAATTTAGCACTAGGCCAAGACCACAATGGTGAATTTGGAAAACCAAGTTAAAGTATTGTTCATAAGGATCCAGCAATATAACAATAAATGAAATTAAAATAGGTTTCACTCGTGCATTTAAAAAAAAAAGGGGGGGTGGGGGGGGCACAAATAGGCATCATAAAGTACCTTCATATTGAACAACTCTTGCGGGTGTCCCCGGAGAAGCATACTCACTATCCTCCCATCTCAAAGTAATCTTAAGCTGATACCATCTAATAAATACAACAATGCATTACTTGATGTAGCAAAAAGAAAACACACAAATTCACAAACAATAGAGCTACATACATACCCTTGCTGGAAAAGATCAAGGTTGTGAAACCTATGAATGTAAATAGCAATTTCTTGTACATTCTCCAACATAGGCGAGTGAAGCATAACGGGACGTGGCGATTTGGCATTAGGCAACCTCTTTGCAGGCCAAGACGAAGAACTTCTTTGATTGAGACCGATGAACCATCTCAAACGCCGAAACATATGTTCCCCAAAACTCGCATCCCTTCCTTTATCAAAAACTCTATATTTGATTTCTGATTTTTCAAAACCCTAAATTCCCTTCACTTCTCTCCAATTCTTCTTCCAACAATAACCCTAATTCTCAACCATTTTTGATACTTCATTTCATCGAACATCTTCTTCCTCTCGGGCTGTGCTCCAGCGATGACTTCGAGAGAGTGAGAGAAATGAGTAAACTGAATTTTTAGAGAGAGAAGCTAATGAGAGAGATCGATTTGCTTGAATGCTTTGTTCTGGATTCTACGATCACTGGTGTGCGATTGCGTTTATTTTCTTGTCTCTCTACATTAACTCTAGTCGCACGGCCAT
>JAESVK010000153.1:2290023-2312774 GCA_017140935.1 Hamamelis virginiana | reverse complement strand
GGCCTTACCAGGCCGAATGTGAACACGAACACAGTTTTTTTTTTTTTCTTCTATATTTCGATCGAAATATGGGTTTTTTTCATAACACCATCACACCATAATGGTTATAGAGTGCTACTTTTCATATTTTGAAGCATGTTTAATCCAAATATAATGTTTACCAATAATATACAAACAACCCTAAGACAAAAGTATTCGGGGTAATATGTTTTAGGTTTGGTGTTGGAGTAATATGGTGTTGGGGGTAATATGGGTTGCTTATAGTATTTCTATTATGTAATGGGTTGTATTTAGTAAAGGGTAAAATGGGTATATTTAATTAAAATTTTATTGTGCTGCCTTTAGTAAAAATACAAATGGGTGAGTTGTATTTAGAAAATGGGCTGCCTTTAGTAAAAGGTGGGCTGTAAATAGCCCAACCCTTGTTGAAAACTTGTTCCAATGTAGGACAAATCAACAACGCCGTCTATTTTATTGACGAAGGCTACATGCCCGCATAACGTGGCATCCCAGTCGGATGCCAACGTGTATCCAACATGGCATTTCTGTCATTTTCCCGCTCGATCCCTCATGTGACCCTCATGTGACTCATATAATGTTTCATTTTAGGACTTAAACTCTTGGTTTAAAGCGATTTGTGCCACAATCTAGGGTTGGCTTTTGAAGCAGGGCCAGAGAATTGTCATCTCTTTCGTCTTCAACCAAGAAGTTGGACATTTGTTAGGTATTGTGAGTTGGCATGTTTTGTTTCAAAACTTGGAATAGGTTGTATTTTATAGAAAGTGTACTAAAGATCTATTCTAAAGATTGATGAAAGCTTCTAACTCACCATGGACTGGGAAGGTAACAGACTTAATGACCTATTTGACCTTGTCTAGGTGGTTAGTTGGGTATTTAAAGACTTTAAAGCACTTGATAAGTCATTTTATTAGTTGTTAAAGTCAAGGTTAATTCAATGTGCATTGGTATTAATTCAAAAAGGTTATTAGTTTGTCAATATTGGAATTTAGTCCTTTTGGATCGATCCAAGGTAGTGCTGGGATCCATCCAAAATGTAGATATTTCAATGTAAACATAGTTTTTTTGGATCAATCTAGGACCACATTGGATCGATCCAAATTCTTTAAATTGAAAACAGAACCTTTTTGGATTTATTCAGAACCACATTGGATCGATCCAAGTACTGGAAAAATCAAATTTTTTACTGTTTTGTTACTGTGCTGACATGGGATGATGTCACTAGGGCATCCTAGTAACTATAATTACGTATTTTTCTGATCAATTAGGGCAAAAGAGCCTCCAAAAAGCTGTTGTACTTCTTTCTCTAACCCTTGTGCTTCTTGAGTGATCTTATTGGTGAGGATCATCTCATTTCTTATGTACAATTCATTAAAATAGAATTGATCTTGATTGTAATGGATTAGAAACCTTGGAATCCACCATTAATCATCTGTGGTGAGTTATCCTTGTGGAGATTGAAGATTTCTCATGACTCTTGGATGAAGCATTAAGAGTGAAGATCAAGAATTTAGTTGTAGAGTGAGATATAAAGAAGAAGGACTCATGGAGTTTGAGTTGATGAGATCTTAGCACATTAGGCTTGGGATTTGGAAGAGTATGTGTATGGTATAATCTTTGTACTCCTTTTTTATAGTTGATTGCTTATTATTCTCCTGTGGTTTTTTCCCGAAAGGGTTTCCACGTAAAATCATGTCTTCCATGAATTGATTTTCTGTGTTGATTACTTTACAAGTAGATTATCAAGAAGGATGGAATGATACTTGCCTTGATCATGGATCCATCTTGATAATCTTTTAGTTATGTGATTATCTTGTTATTAAAGTGTTTGTGTCAGGTTTTGAACTACTGGTTTTACATTTTTGTTTCACAAATGATGTTCTTGTTTTTGTAAGCAGTTAATCAATAAGTTAATTCATAAATCTAGATATAAGGTGTGTTTTTTCAACATTGAATCGGTAATGCTCGCAGGCTGGGTTAGCATCAAGTTCATCCAGAATGTATCATCTATGATTTGCATTGTTTAGGGAAATTTGGTTATGGTTTGGGTTTTGGTATCATCTATAATTTTTTATGTTTGTTTGTTGATCATGTGATTGGAATGACTTTTGGGTAGATGTTTGGGTTTTATGGTATACGTTGCATGATTAGGGTTTCTATTGCTTGCATTTTGTTTGGTTTGCATGAATGGGTTTTTTGGATTATTAGAGAAGAGAATCTTCTCTATCACCACATACTGATTGTACCCCATTATGGAATCCAAAACGTGAGTTTCTTTACTGCATTGGTCCCTCACATCAATATTATCATTTCTTTATTATTTTGCAATTCTTTTAATGCATTTGCAGTGGCATGGCCAGTTTTTTTACCATAGAGAAACCCTAATATGCTACTAGAAGAAACTACTACACTCTTACTCAAATAAAAGAGAGATAGAAGAAGAAAAACTAAAAAACATCAAAGGAAAACCCTAGCATGATTCTAAACTATTGAACTATTAAAAAGAAAGAGAAGAGAAAAGAAATACTTACCTTTATAGCTACTGTAATTCTCCTCTAAGCCTCCTCAAACAAGCCTCTAAGAGCTTTCCAACAAATTCCATCCCTAAAATCCTAAGCTAAGGCCCCTATTTATAGAAAATCCTCCCAAGCATGGACAGCTGAGATCAAATTTAATCCTAATGATCCTAGGGCTCATATTAAGTCTTCCAATGGTCAAAGTAATCATACTAAGTCAAAAAATGTGAAAAAAGTCAGATAAAAAACCCCAAAATAACTTGATCTTTAGAATTTAATTTGAAAGTATGCTGAAAAACATGTTTGGATAGATCCAAGGATTTTCCCTTCATAAATCCAAAATTATCCAAGCTTTTTCCTTGGATTGATCCAAGGTCCATAATACTTTTGGATCGATACAAGTCGTAGAAAATACAAAGTCCTATAGAAACCTTAAGGGTGATATAAATAAAAAGTCATACCAGACATTGACCCTATAAACTTACGGTGATAGATTCCGAGTCCATTATTAAGGATGATTTGGGGTATACTCGCTATAAAATCTGGTATATGATGCATAGGACAAAATTTAGGGGTGGACTCGAACCATTTGAAACTGATAATGATATAAGGGATTTACTTTCACCGATAAACCTAATGGATTTAGAACTTTAATTCTATGTAAAACATGCAGTTGATGTTATTATTATTATACATGAACTAGAATATTCAAATAATGAAGATGGCGATGATTTGGCTGGTGGGGTTGATAAAGGGCACTTGGGTGAGGATGAAGGGGTAGCTGATAACTTAGGTGAAGGATTTGAGGGAGAGGGGTTGGGTGAGGATTTTGGGGTTAATGAAAATTTAGCTGAAAAAAATTTTGAGGGTGGGGGGTTAGAGAGTCAAGGGTTGGGTGAGGATGTTGGGTTTGATGAAAACATAGGTAAAAGATTTGAGGGTGTGGGTTGGGTGAGGATGTTGGGGTGGATAAAAATTTAGGTGAAAGGGTTGAAAGAGGGGGTTTGAGGGAGAGGAGTTGGGTAAGGATATTGAAGTTAAAAGTGTAGGTGATGAGGAAAGGGAGGATGACAGTGAAGGGTTAGTTGATGTTAGAGTAGCATGTGAGGATGAGACTGATTTGCCTAAACAATCTGTTGATAGTGATTGGGGTGTACACAGTGGCACTGATAGTAAGTCTGATGACATTTGTGTAGAGTTTGAACAAGAACCACATAGTGAGTATGCAGATTCCTTTGACTTGGACCCTCCCAAACATAATGAGGATGATGAGGTGTCATCTGGTGGGAACAAGTTCCCAGAGTTTAAAGAACCAGCAGATACGAAGAACATCCAACTGGAGAAATAACAAATATATTGAGATAGAAGGGCTTTTAAAAAAGGAATTAAAAATTATGCCATAGTGAGATGTGTCGGCATCACTTTCCTAAAAAAATGCTTGGAATAGAGTCACAGCCAGATGTGTGGAAGACTGTAATTGGTATATGAAATTTCGAGGATGTGAGTCTCTTGAAATTAGGGTTACTTAGAATTACCTAAATAGACTTAATTAACCAATTAACCCTAATTAATCTTTGTGCTCAATTAGCAACTATATGTAGTGGAAAATTAAAGCACAAATAAGAACACAAAGATTTAATGAGGAAAACCCAATAAGGTAAAAAACTCGGGAATAATGGAAGCATTATGAAAAAGACAACTTACAAGATTCTGACACTATGACCACACGCTTAAGTCCACAAGCCAAGTAGCTCACGCCGTCTTTAAGTTTCTTTTTGAACGAGTTCACGAACCAGCACAATCATCATCACTTACCGAGCTCCACGATACATCTTTTCAACCCAAACGTACCAACAATATGTCACACCGTAACTGACGGCAACCACCGAAATTGCGCCGGCTAAATCCAACCACCTTGGAGATACACCAAAGCTAACAACAATGGTGAGATTTGGTCCCTTGAATCCCTCTAAACAAAACTGGGTGTGGTTTACAACCTCTTTAAATCGAAGATCAAAAAGAGAAGAAAATCATACAACTAGAAGCTAAGCACCATGGAGAAGGTGTTGCATTCTATGGAGGCTAGGGTTTCTCAATTCTAGGTTAAAGATGAATCAATATTCTCTACTCAAGTAAAATAGGCTAAAGCAACCTATTTATAAGTCTAATAAAATTCCCTAGTTGTATTGGAGTTGGTCTAGGTCAAAACCAATAAAAAAATCTACAAAAATAGAAGTTTTCCGAACTGTCCACGAGTTGGATCGATCCAACAAAACAAATTGGATCCATTTTCATCCCTGAAAATAGGTTGCTAGATTTTCATCCATGATGTCCATTTTTCAAGAAAATTGAACGAAAACACTTAGGCGATTAAGCCTCGCAAGTGAGTCTTGCTATGATACCAATTAAAAAATCCCGAAGTCCCCAATTTACTTTATATATGGATTTCTTGGATTTGGATGATATCTGTGGTAACCCAAAATTTCAAAATGCTTATTTTTGTATTTTAAATTAAGTTTTGGGGTTATTTTTGAATTTTATATAAGTGTTGGAGTACTTTACAAATTAAGGAAATTAAATTTTACAAAATTGCAAAAGAGACCCCACTTTCCCTTTAAAACCGTGAGCAGATTTCTGCTCCTTCCCATTTTCAGTTGAGTTTAAGAGAGGATTGAGAGCTGAGAGTGAGAGAGAACTTCGATAAGAGGTGCCACTGCCGAAAGCTTGCCGGAGTTACGCCGGAGTAGCTGCTGGACTTCAATTTTGAAGAAGCTGAGGTAAGTTAAACCTTGCAATGTTTCATTTTTCTTTCCTTCTTTCTCTGGTAATTTCGGATCTTTGAGATTGTGCATGTTAAAACCTTGTGTTTAATGCTCATTTTGAGTTTGAAATTAGATCAATGAGGTTCAATAGTTTGTTTGGAGCTATGTAACACGTTTTGGGTTCCATTTTTGTGTTTTCAGATCTTACCCTTCCGATTCATGTGTTTTACATAATAATGTGGGGTTTTGCTGCATGTATGTGGATTCAAATGAGTTTGTCTGTGAGTTTAAAACCTTGATTTCTCAAAAGAAAAACCATGGTGGGTTTTTTAACAAATTTGATTTCAAACGATAGCCTTCATGATTTCAGCTTACATGTGTATAAATCCATGGCTGAGATGAATTCTTTAGAGTGGATCTTGTCATGCAAGCACAGTTGGAGAGTTTTTTGTGATGAATCGAATATATATGGGGCTGATTTTGGGATTTTGAAGCTTAAAAAGCATTACTTGTGAAGTTCCTGTTTGGAGTATGAATATCGGGGCTATTTATGTCAAAAACTCTTGCATTTTTGTGTCTCATTTTGGGTTTGTAACTAGATCAAATTACTTTGAGTTTGCATGCAATAAATCAGCTGCTAAGATAGCTTGTTCTTGGGTTTCAAGTGGCTATATTGAGGAAGATGACTCATGGCAGCCATGGATGTTTTAAATTCAAGCTTTTGAGATTTTGTTTATGGGTTTTCAAAACTTAACGCTTGGATTCGGGGCTGTGCATGACTAAACCTTGTACTTAATTCTTCATTTTGAATTTGGAAAATAAATCAAGATTGTTTTATGTTTGCATGTATTGAATAAATTGAGGAAATGATTCATTTTTTTTAGTAAATGGATTGTAATGCAAGTGCCGTGAGCAGCAGCCATGGCTGCTCAATGGCAAGCTTTGGTTTGGGGGTTTTTTTTTTTTTTTTAATTAATTGAAGTTGAAACATATTTCATATGAGTATAATAATGTTTTGAAACAATGATTTGAGATTCTAGGCACTTAAAAATCAAGTTAGATGAAGTTTAAATCCATTTGCAGGTCAAACCAGTGCTGTAGGGAGAGCTCTATCGGTAGTGGCTATGGTCGCTATCGATAGAGGTCATTTCCAGTTGTGGCAGAAGATTGGCATTACCGATAATGCACTATGGCATTATCGGTAATGGTATGTTGTTCTTCAAAAATCAAGTTTAATTCTTTAAAACTTCTTTTATGCGTAACTTTTGCATATGAACTCCGTTTTGGACGTATTTTATATGTACGAAAAGCTTATGAAGTTTAGTGTTTGAATTTTATGGTTTTGAGGTCAAAATATTTTTTGGAGAGAGTTATTTTGGAAATATCAGATTTGCCCATTGTGTGTGCACTTTGTCTTCTTTGTCTTATACCTTCTTTTCCACTTTGCTTTTGGCCATGGAATTCAACGTGTGGTATCTTGACACAGCTGGGGATGTAGGCGAGCCGAACCATAAATCACTGTGTTTGATTTCTCTCTTCCTTTCTCTTTTCAATTAATTGTTTATATATATTTGCTTTTACTGAAATTAATTGAATCATAATTTTATTTAGTAATATTTAATTAAAGTTTGCCAAAAACCCTATTCACCCCCCTCTAGGGTTATATATTTGGGACAACAATTGGTATTAGAGCAGGTGCTCTATATTTGATTGTCTTATTGAGTAAAAGATCATGGCAAACATTGTTAAATCAACCTTTACCCAAGGTTACCCTATTGACCAACCTCCTGTTTTTTATGGTAAAAATTATATGATTTGGAAAAATAGGATGAGTATTTTTCTTCAAGCTCAAAATTACAAAATGTGGCTTATGATTTGTGGTCACATAGATTTTTCTACTAGTCCTAAAAATGAATGGACTGAAAATGAGCACAAAATTTTTGAAATTGATTGTTTGGCAAAACAATTTTTATACTCTTCTCTTTGTGAAATGTATACATGCATATTTCAAATTATGAAACAGCAAAACAAATTTGGGACGAACTTGAAATGATTCATGATGAAAATTTTCAAGAGAAAAGATCCAAAATTCGCTTGCTAATTCATGAATTTGAAACATTCCAAATGAATGATGATGAGTCAATTTTTCAAATGCATTTACGATTTAAATGCCCCATTAGTCATTTAGAAATTCTTGGAAGAACATATTCTAATGAAGATCTTATAGTTAAATTTCTCAGTTCTTTATCAAAGGTATGGGAAACAAAGGTCACTTACATCCAAGAAGCAAAGGACATCTCAACTCTAAGCATGGATGAACTCATCAATTCTCTCATTCAACATGAACCATTTTTGAGAAAGCAAAATAGTGAAGAAGTTGAAGAAGAGACCGAGTATTCATCACTCAATCATATCCAAAACATTGAAAATGAAGAAAGCAATGGTGATGATGAAGAAAGCAAACAACTCACTACAATGTCTATCAACTATTCAATGAGTGAATCATGCATGTTAAATTCCAAAATATGTAACCTTCGTCTTGAAAGGGGACACAAGAAAAGGTATTGCCCTCTACTAATAAATATGAATGCACTTGAATTAATTAAATCTAATTATGAAGAGGAGGACAACTCAAACATGTCAACCCCTCATGACAATGGAAATCTATTCTATGATCACGGTTGATATCCTTGAAGGATGAAGGTAAAAAAACCAACTTTGGTTGGTAAATTAGTAAGAATTCCTTAAATCTAGTTTATATTATATCATGCATCATTAATATTCTTTGAGCATCCTATTTTGAAATCTGTTAATTTGTTTTCATATTAACATGTGTTTAGTTTAGTCAAATTGTGTGTATCTTGATGCAAATGAAATGTGCTCTTGTTAAATACTATGCTTCTATAGCACATTGGTGTTATACATTTGCTCTTCACATATGTGGTGCTCAAATGATTTTCAAAAAGGATATTTTGATGTCCATTAATGTTGCATAATTGCTCATATATCATTTGCATACATGAAAATGATTATTGGGAGAAATTTTTTGAAAAACAAGATTTTCAAAGCCATTAGTCGACTAAGCAATAACTTTCTAGTCGACTACAGTTTCTGAAAAATTTAAATAGCTACTGCCTCTCGTCTAATCGACTAAACACAGTGACTAGTCGACTAAGAAGCTCTCTAGTCGACTAACCACCTTATCTAGTCGACTACTAATTGGAGGCTCTGTTTTTTAAAAAGCTGTCTGTTCGCATTTTTCAAAACCTTTCTCACTCTTTCTCTTCAAAGCCTCTTCAAAACCCTAACCCTAAGTACCCTATTGCATTCCAACCAAATTCAAAGCTCTTTTCATCATCCTTCATCATAACATTTCTTAGTTATCATCTTTATTGTCACTTATTTGCTTTGATGGCACCCAAGAAATCCATTCCAAGCCATCGTTCTCATGGGGAAGGGTCCTCAAGGGTCTCTCAAAGGAACAAAGGGAAGAAGAAAGTTGCAGAAGAAGTTCCTCGATGTACAAAATCCATTTCTAAGTGGTATGTCTTTTTGATTTGGGCTGTGTTAAATAAAAAACCAATTAATCTTGCTCATGTTATCATTGACCATATTCATAATTTTGCCACTCAACACTCTCATGCTTTACCTTTTGGAATGCTCTTATCTCGTATTTTTGATTTATTTGGGGTGGATGTAATTTCAGAGTAAGAAATTGAAGTAAATGATCCGGGAAAAGACTCCGACACATTTTGTGAGACGACCTTCATCAAAATGGGATACAAGTGGATTGCGGATGAGAAAATGTGGGAAGTCAACAATAAGAAAATGCAAAAGAGAAGAAGGAAATTGGATGCTACTCAAGACCCCCTAGGCAAAGGATCCCAAGACCCCTACGAGCACCTAGTGGATCGTTTCAATACTTTTTCAGTGGGAATTTATGATCGCTTTAACTCTCTTGAGCAGCGTATTAATTTTGCGAGATAAGGGAGAAGCTTAATATGAAAGAATATATGGAGGAGGCACTAGCTGCACCCATGGATGCACCTATGGAACCCCCTCTTGATCCCTCTTTTGATCATTCTCTTGACCCTGCATTTGATATTGGTGAAATAAATCCTGTGATTATTGAAATTGCTATCTAGTATATAACATACAAAAACGTGATTCATGGAGTTAAAATATCATTAAAGATCAAATGCTCAATGAATGAGAATATTGCATATTCACAAAATCGTTGAAGCAAGCTATGCATTCCATTTGTGGAGTTCAAACATGGAAGCCAAAGCTCAAGATAAAGCCAATCACAAACTTAGCACAAGACTTGAAGCTCTTTGAAGAATTATTTGTGGAGACCTTGTCTCTACCTTGTGTGAGTGATTAGAACTTTATTTCTAAATCTCTCATTAGGATTAAACTTAATTTGACTCAAAAGATTATGAACCTCATAGACCATGTTTTCAAACTTGGAAAAATCACTTTTAATGGTAAAAAATGTTTAAACTCAAAGTGAACTTTTATGAACTAAAAAGACTAGTTAATTTTCATAAAAATTGGTTTTGTTCATTGCCTAGTCGACTAAGACATAGTACCCAGTCGACTAAAGTAGTGGCAGTAAGCAACTTTTATGAAAATATAAAGCTAGTCGACTAACAGCATGTTATAGTCGACTAACACATATTGCGTAGTCGATTAACCGTGCCCAGATTTCGAATCAAGCTAGTTTAAACTGTTCTAGTCGACTAAGAGTGCCCTGAGTCAACGGCTAGTTTTGACCAACCCAAACGACTCTATTTGTGTGCCTAACGGCCATATCCTTTTTGGGGCTTATAAATACTCATTGTATGAGTCTTAAACAAGTAGTTGAACACATAAAAATCTATACCAACTTGTTTAATCATCAATCCTGTATGATTTAGTCAAAACCATCATTCTTTCTTGAGCCAAATCAGTTTATATCTTTGAGAGATATTAGTGAGAGCTTAAAATTGTATTTTATCTACTCTTGAGGAGTCATTCTTTGTACACAATCTTTGTATATCTTGTGAGACTGAAGAAGTGCTCTTTGTGAGCATTGAAGAGTTGCTCTTGTGAGCATTGCCCAAGTGCTCTTTCTGAGGCTTGAAGAAGTGTTCTTTGTGAGCACTAATGAGTGTTCTTTGTGAGCACTTGAGAAAGTTCTTTGTGAGCTTTGGTGAGAGTCTTCCACCCGTGAAAGAAGATTGTGTAAAGGTTTCTCCACCTTGAAGGAGTAATTCTTAGTGGATTGTGGAATTCTTGGGCTGAGTGCTTAAGGCGTGGATGTAGGCGAGCCGAATCACGTTAAATCGCTGTGTTTGATTTCTCTCTCCCTTTCTATTTTCAATTAATTATTCATATATATTTGCTTCTGCTGAAATTAATTGAATCATAATTTTATTTGGTAATATTTAATTAAAGTTTGCCAAAAACCCTATTCACCCCCCTCTAGGGTTATATATTTGGGACAACAAGAATTATCTTCAAAGTCAAACACTCTTTGGATTAAGAGTTTATATATATATATATATAATTATAATTACCAGTAAAGGTAATGAAAGTTATATAAAAAATTGATTATATTTTATCTCAAAAAAATTGCTTGAAATGAGCCCAAAAAACTGGAATTTTGGGGCAATCTGTTGGGGTAATATTTAATGGTAAAAGTTTCCATTTATTGATATTTACCTATATCAATCCAGTGAAGTCATCAAGCATAATAGAGATGTATAAATTGAAACTAGGTAAAGTTAAAGAAAGTTATATAAAAAAGTGGAGTATACAAAATAAAAAGAATTACTTGCACTAAACTCATGTTCTACAAATCATGGAAATCAAGCCAAAATGTAATTAAACATATGTTTTCCATAATTACATGCCATCACCCCATGAACCATCAAGCTATACATGTGACCCAAAATATGGAAATCAAGCTAGATATACCTCATTAGGTGTGCACCAACCCAATATCAAAGTTAGGAGGTCATTAATAATTTAAATTTTATATTATATATAATAGAATATATAAAATATAATTTATGAATCATATAAAATTATATGTTTTAAAAATAAAATTTATATAAGCGGGGATGGAGAATCCCTGTGGGGCGGAGATAAATAGGCGGGGCGGGGCATTATAAACCCGTCCCCGCCTTGTACCCCGACGGGGCAAATATCTTTAACCCCATCCTGCCTCATACCCCAAAAAATTCAAAAATAACTAGTCCATATATCGCTATGTTATTATTAATTCGTAGAAGTTACATTATTCCTACTGAGCAATTCGAGACTCACTCTTGTTTTTCATGCGGTAGATTGCAAGTTGACTTGGGATTGCACGCTTGACTTGGTACAATCCTTTGCTAAGGATTGTTGTATAGTTTTAAGGTTGTTTCTGTATAAGTATTTACATTCTTATACTATATGTATTGTATGTACTGAAATATTTGGATTAAATATTGCTTGTTGATCGACCTAGTTGCCAGGATTGTTGACAATATTGTTTGATTTCTTGAATATATTTATCTATGGCGATTGGGAGATAATGTATGGTCATAGCATTTCATTTTGTTATATATATTTCTTGAGTCTCGTGAGGAAATACAGATGAGCAAGACAAGTTGTACCTCCATCTTGACACGGGTCGATATAAAGTAAATTGGGGACTTCTGGATTTTTCAAAAGGATTTCGAAGTGTTTTGGGATTGTTCAACCTGTTTTTAATGTATCTTCCTCATTTTAAGTCCAAATTCAATGATTCAAATGCCAAAATGATCAGAACTTTATCATCTTTGTTTCTAGAAGGGTTTGGGTTTAAAAATCATTGACCAAAGTCAAAGGATTAAGTTAACCAAACCGGTGTAGCTATTATGAGCCATTTCAGCTCAAATTAGGGAGTCGAGAGCATCTTGATGGAGGAGCGTCACATCCCGCGTCAGTAGGGGTTATCACTTAAAAGTTCAAAATTTCTAAACCAGGTACACTCTTAATAAGATTAACCCATTTTAAGATTGGTCTAAGATGGTGAAATTTAGCTTCAATGTGAAGAGAAATAGCCAAAAGTAGAGAAGAGGCAGCTACCATAAGTTAGCCATGCACATTACAGGAAGCAAACAACCTGAAGAAAGAGTGCTTCCGTATACCATCCGAAAAAGTTCTCGGCATTTCTTGGCCGAGTGAGCAATCAGAACTCTGATGAACTAGGACATTCTCAATCTTGTACCTTCTAAACAAGGGTTTCACTGGATGCATTAAAACATGCTGCTGACTTATTATTCTAGTGTGACATTTGACTTCCCTTGTAAGAAGATTCAATAAGAAAAATCAGCATCTAGAAATGATGATCTAACCTTTCCTCTTCCATCCTACAAAGACAGCAAATATGTCTTGTTGCAAAGTTTCCTCTAAACAAAGACTTATTAAAAACCCATGTAATGAGCAGTAAATAATCTGAATTAAATACTAATTTAACATCATTAAGTCCATTCCAAATAGTAAGGAGGTTACGGAGTAGTTTCCACGACTGCCCATCATCACCTTTCTTTCACTTTATCATGTATATAAAATATTAATTAATGTAATACTTGTATAGATTAGTTCATGTCTACCAGTTTCCCCTTCCACCTTTACAACCACCTAATTAATAAAAACCATATCTAAATATTTGTCTTGGATAAAACACATCCGTCTTCAGTTCTAATGAAATTAGTTCCAAGTCCTTGCTTGCACTCAGCTTCTCTTTACAAATGAACACCAACCAACTGCTCCTATAAAGTTACCACCGGTGGAATCTCTGCATCTCCTTTCTCATCTTCCTCTTCTCTCTCTCTTTTTTTTTTTTTTCTTTTTTTATTTATTTATTTATTTATTTTACTTTTTTTCCTCATAAAATGTCTTCCCGCTCCATGCACTTTTTGATTTTAATTGCTTTACTGATGTGCCAGAGAAACCAGTCTTCTTTTTTCCTGTCTTATTATGGAACCATAAATTAGCAACTGCATCTACCAATGCACAGAATGCACTCTACGAAGAATACGCGGTGGTCTTTTCTTCTCCTCAACTGGAATCAGGTTCTCCATTAGCTGCATGTGAAATAAACCAAAACAACGAATTACATCTGCAATGATCCAACGATAATAAGGCTACATTTAGTTCAAATGGAAGTGAATCAAATAAAATCATAGACCATGATGTTTAATGTGTACAGAAGATAATCGCTAGCAAACGAATATAGACATCTCATCAAGAAGAAAATAGGGGAAAGAGAGGGGAAGTGCCTTTTTTCTTCTACTTTAAAGCAAAAACACGATAAAACCTTACACTATTTTTTTCAAATAATTTGCATCTCTAAAGTTTCATCAGTGATGAAACTAAGCACTCCATTTAGTGAGAGAGATCAAAAGACCAGCCAGCCAAGCCTATTCTACTCTAAACAATTCAAATATTACACATTGTCCAAAATTAAGTTGCAGTAGTCCACAAGAATGCAATTAGTTCATATATTTGTAATGATTCCAATTACGTCATATCCAGAACAACAGGCAGGTAGAGTAGGATAATGCCTCAAGCCCAAATATACCAAAGTCTGATGTTGTTCCAAAGCATAAATGTCACTTTGCAATCACAAGATAGAAATAAATTCAAACCTAACAAAACTCTTCCCCACGAATTTAACACCTCTCTCCATTTAGTGATCTTCAGAACACCATATGTAGCCTTGTACAAATTGTTTTGGGTAAGCAACAAGAACCTTGTTTCGCCACGTTCAAGGATCCATATCTTCTGTGAAGTCGTAAATTATGAGCTTTTTCCTTGCTACCTAACCCACATCCTTTTACACCGTCCACTGTCCTCAAAATGCCCCCAACTTGTAGAGTTGTACACATATTACTTTACCGGCATATGCTTTGGTCCATGATGCACATTACCAAATCATCTTAATAAACATTCCCTAGTCCAGTCACCTGTGGCTGAAGACACTATTAAATTAATATAGAAAAATATTATGAGAACCTCTTCACTAAATAGGACCTTCCTGATTTCTGCTAGAGCATCAAGCCCATCTAGGCCCCATTTGGATTAGCTTTGCCTAAAATAACTTATGGAGCTTAAAATTATACTTGAACTGAGAGATTGGGAGATAATCACTTCTAGACGACTTGAGGGGTGATAGGATGATTGGCTAAAGCTAGCCCCACTAACTTCTTCTATAATCACTTCTAGTATGAATATTTTGATATGTGAAGAGGTGGTTTGGACATAACTCTAAAGCGATATGTGAAGATATAGTTCTCCAAAAGTGATTTTAAGCAAAGCTAATCCAAATGGGGCCTTATTCTTCCTACAAAACAACTTCCTTAGTGAAAAAGCTTGTCCCATAAAAGATGGTCCAATGCCAATACATTCCTCCTTGAAGCGTCTACAAGGGTTTAGAGCAGAAGGAAGAACTCAACAGAATCAATAACACTACTACTCGGCCCTGGAACACCAACCCCCATGGCTCCATTCTTCCCTTGTGCAACATTGCAAGAGACTTCTGCTGTATATACCAGTTATACCAAAATACCCTCTAATAATCAATCATGTCTACATAAGTCTTTGATTTGGGGATAAACATCTAAGAAATGCTAAATAATGCATTTTTCCTCATCAACTATAATAATTGCATACTGCTAACTTCCTCTTTCTATTTTGCATAAGGTTCTGTCAGATGATAGCTTTCACTACATAATAAAATATATTGCTTCCCAACAGAATTAAATTGGAAAAGTCCCTATATAGGTAAAAGCACTTCTGGTTGTGCTTAGTCTTTCAGTTTTTTAAGACAGGAAAAGAAATAAGTTTATGAAAACAGGACGTGTTTTGACGTTTCTAAACTAGGAAATATGTTTCGTGACAATGAATAAAAAATTATTTTAAAAAGAAAGAAAAAATGAAATAGAACTTTCTTTTTGAGGTTACCTTTTTTTTATCAAGTAACAATGTATTTCATTAGAAGAGGTAAAAAAAGGACAAAATACCCCTTTGTACATGCGAGGTATACAAAACAACACAAAAAACTAGAAGAGCTAACAAATTAAGAAAATCATGGACAGTGATCCGGCTCTCAAAAAATTCCAGCCCTTTCAACAACAAAAAGATTATAAAAATAAAATAATAATAATAAAAAAACCCCAAAGCTCTCTCTCTCTCACGTGGAGCCACTGAACCATCCAAAAGAAACGGGTTCTGGTTGCATGTTTTGCTAAACAGGTTGGTTAACCACCTCAACCGAACCCTGTTATAAACAGGTCATGCCCGTATTAGGTTCCCCGACCCACCAAACACCCAATTACAACCCTATTAATATTTATTTACTTTTAATTATTTTTTTTTACTTTACAATAGATTTTTATATAATTCTGATTTATTATTTTTCTTATTATTTTATGGGAGCATGTGACTGAAGTCGAGAACTTTCAAGTTGCTCTATGACCAAAGCTCCTAACACCTATAAATAGCTTTAGCATCTCTTGATAAGGAAAAATAAGATGGCAGATCAGATTCAGGTCGGCCCCATAAAATGGTCCAGATTTAAGTTTTCTATCCCAGTTACACATAAGCTGGGCTCAGGTTGGGCAGTTTTTGGCCCAACTTGAACTTGATTCGGTGCCACACTAAATAGGACAGATTGGGATTAGGACATGTTAGTCTCAGGAACAAAACCCAAACTGAACAATGGTTGTAAAGATTTCCACAAAAGAAAAATGCATTATGGAATTTTGTGATCAGCAGGAAATAACAACTATAATCTTCAAAATAAATACTTGGGATGGCAATTAGGCTCATAAAGAAACTTTCAGGTTGCCCTTGGAAATCAATTTCTTTGGATTATACAAATTTCTCCCATCACATTCAAATTTATTGTTGGTAATGTGTCTAGGATTTGGTTTTGGGAGGATCTATGGTGGGGAAATCACCCATTCACAGAATGCCCAAGCCTGAGGCAAGATCAGGGCTACCAACAAAGGAGGCTTGTGCGTTTGGGATTAGGTGCCGAAAATAGGTCTCTGGGCTTATATTAAGTAAAGTTATTGGCTTGTATGGGAGGGCTACACCTCCCAAGCCAATAAGAAGCCTCTGGCTACATGACCTGCAAGCTTCAAAAGTTGCACAACCTGCAGGCCCAATTAATGAACTAGGTGGGTTAGGCATGCTAGCATGACCCACGTGAAGTGTGGCACTTTTACACACAACAATGCAAGTGTCTAAAATCTCCAAGGTAGAACAAGATTGAAGGTGCCATGCGCAACCAACATGGTGAGACCCTGCTCAGCCACCAAGTTAGAAACAATGAATTCATATAAATCCATGTTAGGCATAAGACAAGTTTTATTATGGAATGTTTTCGCCAGTTTCAGACATGTGTTGGTTTCTAACATGATTTTATTCATATTTGTTTCAATTGTGTTTAACATCAACACAAGACTTTAAGATGATTTTTTACTTGGTTTGCAGTAGAATATACTGAAAGTTGTCTAATTTTTATTATCTTGAACAGCCCTTGTGCTTGCCTCATATAAAATTCAATAGTATCACTCTATAACTAGAAGCATGTAAAAAAAAGTCACAGAAATCATTTTCAGGTTCAAAGGATGAAAAGGTGGGTTAGAAAAAAAATATTATTGGTCATTCATCAATATCACATGCTATATAGTTTTTGTCAGGACACTTATACTACCTTGCAACTAAGGGGTTCTGTCAACATACTAACCAAGGCGTTGTGAAATAATGAGAACAAATGCTTTGAATCCTTAAGTACGTGTAGGGCTGCAAACGAGCTCAGCTTGAGCCTAAGTTAAACTAGAGATGGAAATATACTCCCCGATAAGCATACACATTAAACTAATCAATATTTTATTGAAATAAAACGTATACTTACACCAGTGCCCTTCGCTTACAGTGATATTCATAGACTCTTTTTACAAAAGAAAAACTTTCAAACCATACTCAAAAAACAAAAACTCTCAAAGAAACTCAAGACTTTTTAGACTTTTGCAAAAGAACTCGCCCAAAGAGAACCCCCCTCTTTCTGCTCATCTCCCCTCTTTATATGAGAGGAATCACCCATATCTCTTCATTCTCCAAGAGGAGCTTCACGTGATCCACCTCCAAAATAGACAAGCATGTTAGTTTCAATGCTTTGTCTTTATAGTTTTTGTCCTTTAGCTTCATCCTTTGAATTGCTAAGTGCTAACTCCAGCAGCTCCACTTCTCCAGCTCTTGCTTCTTAGTACTTCAGTAGTTTTATAGTAAAAGTTCACTACGTGTCAATTTTCAGTACCAAAGTAAGATTATGTGGCATCGTTCAATCATTGTGAAAAAAAATTTAGCATACGTGTCCCGGATAAACTTTGGAGCCGAATAAACCAAAAAATCTTCAATCCTTATCCTTCCATTGCATTGTCTAGGTTAGCCAGTGCAATATCATCTAGGGAATTGAGAAAAGCTTCTTCATCAAAATTATCTTCAAGGTCCACCATGCCTTCTGCTTCCATTATTAAATCTGTTGGACCATCAATATCCCCAATTTGAATATTAACAAGGAACTCAACAACTGCTTGTCTAGTACTACCTTTCTAACAGTCAAGGCCTCGATACTCCCAACTCAAGATTTCTATAAGATTTGCAGAAAGTTAAATTGGGGAACAACAACAACAAGCAGTTGTTGAGTTCCTTGTTAATATTCAAATTGGGGATATTGACGGTCCAACAGATTTAATAATGGAATCAGAAAACATGGACCCTGAAGATAATTTTGATGAAGAAGCTTTTCTCAATTCCCTAGATGATATTGCACTGGATAACCTAGACAATGCCATGGAAGTATAAAGATTGAAGATTTTTTGGTCTATTCGACTCCAAAGTTTATCCAAACGTTTGCCAAAAAAAAAAAAAATTCAAAATGATTGAACGATGGCACGATGCCACATAATCCTACTCTGGTACTGATAATCGACACGTAGTGAACTTTTACTATTAAACTACTAAAGTACTAAGAAGCAAGCAAGAGCTGGCCAGCTGGAGAAGCAGGGTTACTGGAGTTAGCACTTAGCAATTCAAAGGATGAAGCTAAAGGACAAAAACTATAAAGACAAAGCATTGAAACTAACATGCTTGTCTATTTTGGAGGTGGATCACGTGAAGCTCCTCTTGGAGAATGGAGAGATATGGGTGATTCCTCTCATATAAAGAGGGGAGATGAGCATAAAGAGGGGGGGTTCTCTTTGGGCGAGTTCTTTTGCAAAAGTCTAAAAAGTCTTGAGTTTCTTTGAGAGTTTTTGTTTTTTGAGTATGGTTTGAAAGTTTTTCTTTTGTAAAAAGAGTCTATGAATATCACTGTAAGCAAAGGGCACTAATGTAAGAATACATTTTATTTCAATAAAATATTGATTAGTTTAATTCCATATATGCTTATCGGGGAGTATATTTCCATCTCTAGTTTAACTTAGGCTCGAGCTCGGCTCGTTTGCAGCCCTAAGTACGTGTTCTGTCCATTTCAGCAATTTACTAAAGAAATAGGAACTCTAAAAATTTCCTAATTTCCTGTATGGGTACCTATTTGCGAGAGATCTTCAATTAGTCTCAGTTGGAGTTACATTCTATTGGATTCATTGTTCAGCGAATAGAGAAGTGGATCCCATGACTAAAAGAGGAGCTAGGACTTTGGCTACTTTTACGAGGAACTTTACCCACCTTAAAGCTCTCTTTGATCTTTGTTTTCATTAAATTTTGTTTTTGCTTTTTTGGGCTTGGGTGTTTTTGGGCTTCTGGCTTTTCTTTGTTAGAGGACTTCTCATCCTTCTTGTATTTCTTTGGTTTTCCTTAATATATATATATATATATAATAAACAAAAAAAGAGGAGGAACTTGCTATATTATTACTACTTGTTTGGCATAACAAGTAAAACAAAATCATTGTAAAATAATTTTAACGCGTTCGCACTTGAGAACCACATAAATGCATACTACCACTAAAAGAAATAAAACCTTTTGGTAATTAAAAAAAAAAAAAAAAGTGTTATTACTTGAAAACCAATCCCTCAACTTTTAGAAATGATTTTCCTCCGTACAAAAGAAAGAGACTTGAGATGACTATATGTATGAGATCATATAATAAAATAGTAACGCACATCTATTACGTTAAAAGATTTTCACTCAGATGGACCTCTAATTGATTAGAATTATTGAAATATTTCTTCGTTCCTTCACATTGCAATTGTTTTATCTACTTGAAAGAGCAATTTTTGCATTGCAATTGTTAATGCAAATTATATATAATAAAATAAATAAATAAAAAATAAATAAAAAAACCAAAACAGAGAGAGAGAACAAAACAATTTATAGAGTATAGACAGACATCATTATAATAGACTTGTACGGTGCAAAGCTTTGACTTTAAGTATGTTGCAACTTGCAAGGAATAAGGTGAATGCCTCACAGTTTGCAGTTCAGCCAATGGATTTTTTAGCCTACAAGGTTGCATCTAAAGGCTAACACCTGTTACTCCTTTCAAAATAATCCCTAAAATATTGTATTTTCTTGCTGAAGGCTGAAGGTTTATAACTAGACAAGGAGTATCTACAATATAATATTTGGGACAAGAACCTGTTCGAAAGAAGGGGGGAAAAAAGCAAAGAAAAGAAAACATAAATATCCACCCATAATAAAGCCACTAATACAATATGAAGAAACAGTCCAAAGAACCAATTCAAATTACAAGATAACTTATTCAAGTATTTGATCAAGCTATGGAAACAGCTGGTGCTATTACTAGTAAGAAAATGTAAAACGAATTTGATAGCATTCTGAAGGACAGGTGTATTGTGGTTTTATCTGACAATCAGCTTCAACTAAAACCCAGGAATAAAAGAAGCTGAGCCATCCCATAATTTCTGGCAAATTCTTATTACATCCTTAAAATTGTGAAAGAATGCAAATCAATAAAACCACCAAATTCCATCTCAAAATTTATTTATCAAGTCCTATTCAAGCTGCTTGCGTAGCAGAATATGAACTTTATATCAATAAGGCCTTACTAAATAATGGTTGAAGCTCCCAAAAAAGCCGACCAAAGAAAGGCCGTTCAAGAATTCAAGAATTTTAAAACTCCATGCATAAGAACGAAAATAAAATATTTGTACTTACCAAATTTCCATATCAGCCATAAAAACTAACTTTTGTTGAGTGAGAAAATTGTCAAGAAAAACTCAAACTAGAAAAGAAAATTAAGAGCCTCACACATAAAAGTACAAAGGATAACTAGAGACCAAGGTATTGATTCCATATTACAAATTAATAGCGCAGCCTTATTATGAATCATAATCAGTTCTTAAAACAACAAATAAGTGTTTGGCATTTGAAACACTCCCTCAAAAACAGGAAGACACAGAAGTCAGATTGATATCACAGCACTTGAGATTGAGAATGTGTATGAGCTATACATAGCTGAATGGATTCTAAGTGAAACTATGGGGATTTATTCAAACAAAGGTTCAGAGCACATCAAATGTGGCTTAGAAATTAGAACCATCTAGGAAAAATCAATGTTTCAAATGTCACTATGTCAGCATATTACCATTGTGAAAATAAATTTACTAATTCTATGTTGTTCTTCTAATTTTAGACATAAAAATGCATCTAAATTAGACATTCAATAAACATGCATCTAAATTAGACACATTCAACCCATTCACAGCAATTTAACAAAATATATTGAACATGTAGTTAAAGATATGCAACCGACAATCTGTATATCAGACTACCACAAGAAGCAAAATATAATTACATCGACTATTTCTATAAGAAAAGCCAAAAACTTGTTTCAACATTTGTACGTTATATGAGCGAATGCCCAGCCCAAAAGAAAGCCTAAATAAATATAAGTAGCACAAAAAGAAAGATTCATATTTCAAGGTTTATTTATCTATTCAATTAATTTCAGTATTTACGTGTACAAACTATATTAGAATTTTTGCTAAATAGCATTTTAGCTATTTATCAAAAACAAAACACTAAAAGCAAAAGTTGTTGGGTTTTAATCTACTAATTTTATATATCTTTAGTTTTACTATATTACCTTTTTGAAATATATGTGTTCTTCACGTACCTGTAAAAAATACTAATTTTAACACTAGACCTCATACTTATAGGTGTATATCAGGAGACCTTGTAAAAGGGTAGTAAAATGCTTCTAGCACAAGCTGGTACTGCATGAGCCACATCAAATTACTATAAATCAAATCATTGGTTTATAAGCAATATTATTATTGTTTGTAAATCACCATTATAATCAAACAACACCAAACTATCCAATCATCAATCATTAAAAAGTAACCCTTCCAAATCCAATTTGTATCTACATTCTTTTTCTTATAGAAAGCCATCAAATGCGAAATACTTATCAAATGAAAAACAGTTGCAGCAGTACTAAATTAAAATTCTGGGGAAAATACCATCCAACTTGGCATGAGTTGAATACAGCATAATTGTACATGACTACAAGTTATTGAAACCAAAAAAAAAAAAAATCCACTACTAAAAGAAACACAAACACAAACATATATACACACACACACACACACACATCTGAATATATTTAAATTCAAGAACCTTCAAAGAACAGAGTTAGATAATATTTATCAATATCCGTTCCATGTCTACGAGAAATTTTATACCGCAAAGAGTATATGAACGAAAAAACCTACAAGTACAGAATACATACCTGCTTATACCTCTCCTTAGACAGCTCGGCCTGCATTAAAATCATATTTCCTCAGAAACTTCTGAACATATAATATTTGGTAAAAAGGATATAGAAATCTTAATGTGAGAAATCAAGATGAAAGTATTAGTATGCAAGTTGTCATTCTAATTAATATAACCATCAATGAATATGGAATATAGTTAGTCGAGGATATAAGGTTCAACAAAGAACAAGTTCTGTGGGATGCAATTAAGGGACAAGGAGCATGATAAGTAAAAGAAGAGGAGAAAGAAGAAATATTATAACAAAAGAAGGAAACTATTTAACTTCTGCTTCTATACTCTAAAGCTATATGTCATTAAGCATTCTAAGGCCACATGAGAATGTAGAAATAGTCCAAGACCCCAAATGCTACTAATGTCACGTGAGAATGTAGAAATAGTCCTAGAACCCAAATGCTACTAATGTAGTGTAGGATCCTTATTGTATTTAGCTAGTTTTATTTTATTTTGGGACATGATACTTTAGTTTATTTTAGATATTTATATCTTTGATGTTTATATCCTTATATGATGTTGGGACGTTGGGTTGCCAAGGCACATGATAACTTAAAGTGACATGACACTTCATCATTTATAAGATGGGACCACCAATCTAGAGAGCTCAATCTCTAGAATAGGCTAGGGTCTTCTG
>JAESVK010000153.1:2271273-2283171 GCA_017140935.1 Hamamelis virginiana | reverse complement strand
ATATATATATATATATATATATATATATATATATATTTGTTATATTTTTCCTTAAAATATGATTTTTGTTAATTTCTTAGTAGCATTGTTCTATTTTTGTTTGACATATTTATTGAAAATATAGTTGAACTATATTCATTTTAATGGAATTATATTCAAGAGTTGTAATCAAATATTGCTTATTAGTTTGATTATATTTGTAATGATAATATGAGGTTCAGGGTGAGCATATTGAAAACCCCCATTGTGAATTGATTGTTGATTTATTGCATGTCTTGTTTATTTGTTTGATATATTTCTAACAGTGACAAGAGGCTCGGGGTGAGTCTATTGAAAACCCTCATTGTGAATTGATGCTTGTAGGTTTTGTTTATTTGTTTAATATATTTGTAATGATGACAGGAGGTTCGGGGTGAACCTATTGAAAACACTCATTGTGAATTGATTGTTGTAGGCTTTGTTTACTTGTTTGATATATTTGTAATGATGACAGGAGGTTCGGGGTGAACCTATTGAAACCACTCATTGTAAATTGATTGTTGCAAGCTTTGTTTACTTGTTTGATATATTTGTAATGATGACATGAGGTTTGGGATGAGCCTATTGAAAACCCTTACATTGAATTGATTGTTGTAGGACTTCTTTATTAGTTTAATTATATTTGTAATAATGACTGGAGGTTTGGGGTTAGCCTATTGAAAACCCGCTTTGTGAATTGCTTATTATAGGTTTTAGTTTATGAGAAATTAAGGTTCAAGAACTAAAATTTTACATCCAAATTTATTTTTTTTTGGTCAATATGTAGTAGGAGCAACATTTTAGGAGTTCACCTAGGGCATCCAAAATCTCAGGGCCGACCCTACATGATTATCATGTAATAGGTACTCTATAGCTTAGAGGACATATATATTAGACTAAATTGGAATAATTTTTCAAATTTTTTATTGCTCAAATCGATAGATTATCCCCCCTTTTTTTTTTTTTTTTGCCATACAATATATATAAGTAGGATTAGTGATTAGTTGTTGGTGGGAAAGGGAGTAACAAATGGGCAAATTCTAATTTCACGAAAAATGGATCCAAAAATCTCATCTCATAAAAAAAGAAGAGAAATTATGGATTGACCATCTGTACTATAAGAAAAAAACACTTTGCATCACTGGATTATCAACTATTATACATTGACCCCCTATACTATCAATTCGCGGTAGATTGCACCTTTTTATCGACTAATCGGACATTTGTTTAAGAAAGAAAGTCATGTGCATTCATACCTTCACATGAACACAGTTAGCTTTCTGTCTGTTAAACGGATATCCGGTTAGCTGACAGAAGCGTGCAATCTGTCGCAAATTGATAGTAAAAGGAGTCAATGTGTCACAATTGATGATTTAGAGGTACATAATATTTTTCACCGATAGTGCAGGAAGTCAATCTGTAATTTTTCCAAAAAAATAAAAACTACTAAATCAAAGCTAATATTCAGATCATACCAAATTGAATTATACATTAATAATTTCATATTACAGCATTCTCTCGTCTATTGGCCAAATTAAGTTATGGTGTAATGTCGTCGTTATAGATGCGAGTATATTGTGAATGGACACTTTATGAATTTATATCCTTTGGATCTTATAATTAAACAATTTAATGGCTAGGATTTCAATGGGTAAAGTTCAGAGTTTGCATGTCTTATTGTGTGAAAAGGGTAAAGAAGCTCATCGAGGCACTTTTACTTCTTCGCTAATCTCATCCACCCATTTTAAATATGCTTATTGCATAAAGTCCTCCCACATTTTTTTTTCTTTAAAAAGTCCTAATTAAAAAGGTTTTACTACATAAAGTCCTAATTTCTAAAAATCTATTTATTTTGTGGAAAAAATTGCCCTTAGATCCCGTAGTTGTTTCTCGACGCCCTCTTTCCTCTTCATTCCCTCATTCTTCTTCTTTTTCTCCCACATTCCAGTCATGGGACCATGGCAGCATCTCCTATGCATCCCCTGCTGGTTACATTCACCAGTATTAAGATGACTTTCCGGCGACATAGCTCGCAAGTGTAACTCATGAAGAAATGCCTTTCCACTATTTGCTAAACCTTAGAGATGCAGGTCGATCCGTCACGTTTGGGTCTTATCGATCGGTCGCCAGTGTTAGCGCCCCTGTGTGGACACCCCATTTTTACCAATTATTTCTATCATATACTTATACAAATGATCAACTCGAAGAGTGGATTATTTGGTGAGGAATTGGCCTTATAAAGACCAAATTACCTAAATTGTCATTTTCTGAGGAAAATGACAATTCATTATTTCATGTGTATATTTGGATTGGAATCAACCCATTTGTATTGCATTTGACTTTTGAGGTGTTTTAGAACATCCCTGTAAATTTTCATGGCATTCTGATGAGAGCTCGATAGGTAATTAGGGTTTTTGCGACTTGAAGGGCATTTTCGTCCTTTTTCTCGTATAATTTCCGAATGACCTCCAAATTCGAAATGGATTGTCTCATGAGGTTTATATGGATGTGGGGAGCGTATTTGAAGTGTCAATTGAGCCTTTGGATGGTTGGGATAGATTCGCCTAAAATCGATTCCACAGGCGAGAATAAGTCAAACTAGGGTTTTATTCAAATCGATCGTGAATTGGTCATTTTCACCAAAGTTAAAGATTTTCAAAACATGCTTTCAAGTACCAATTTCATATTAAAACCATATTTTTTAGAAGTGGTGCAAGCCTAATTGATTAATTTTACAAAACAAGGAATGGTCATATGACCAATTTTGGCACAACCGGGTCAATTGGCTAGCTTTTTGCTAAAACCCTTGACCATGGTCAAGTATTTTTGACCCAAAAACCTTCTAAAAGTGTGGAGGATCAAAACACGGTCGTTTTGATACTTGGATCATCTAATTTGGATGAGAATTGAACAAGATATGACCAAAATACAAAATCCCATTGAAAATGGGGGAAATTTGGGAAAGTCACTACGGTGACCGTCCTAGCTAGGACGGCCAACCGTCCAGCCCAGGACGGTCAACCGTCCAGCCTTGGATGGTCACCAGGATGTTCGACCATATTTTGCAATTTTGGAAGTTTCCCACCCATTTTGGCCCATTTGGTTCGATTTTTTGAATATAATTCAAAGGGTTTTCAGCTGGCAAACCCTAGGATGAGTGATTCTAAGCCTTAGGATCATTTTTAGATGGATTAATCCCAACCATCCATGGTTATTTACCCTAACTCTATAAGTATGCTTTGATAGAGTAGGTTAGGGAAGGTTTAGAGAAGAGAGGAAGAATTCTAGGGTTAGGGAGGAGGCTACAGATCTGGTTTTTCATTGTTACACCATTGAAGGGGGAAGCACTCAAAGCTAGGAGCTTGAAGAAAGGTAGCCAAGAAGGAGATCGAATGGTAAATGCTCAATCATGGCCTCGTTTCTTTGATTTTTTATGTAAATCTTTTTTCTCCATTCTCATGCATTCAAGATGTATAATATAAACAATTTTTTAGTTGCTTGCATATGTTAAAATGATGTTAGTTGTTGTATGTGACTTGTTTAATGTAGTTTGCATGTCTAGGGTTAGCTTTATTATGATTATATATTAGCAAGCATGATTAGGGTTGTCTTTTATTGTTATTTTATGTGAGTAAGTATGATTAGCGTAGTTTTTATGGTGATTTTATGTTAGTATGCATGTCTAGGGTTAGTGTAGCTTTGTTATGATTTTATGTAAATATGCATGATTAGAATTAGTTTTGTTATGAGTCTATGTTAGTATGCATGTTTAAGGTTAGTTAGTTTTATTATGATTTTATGTTAGTATGCATTTTTAAGGATAGTTAGTTTTATTATGATTTTATGTGAGTATGCATGATTAGGGTTAGCTTTATTGTGATTTTATGTGAGTATGCATGATTAGGGTTAGTTTTATTATGATTGCATGTTTAGCAAGCATGTTAGGATGTCTTTCATTATGATTTTATGTGATTAGATGTGTTTAGGATTAGTCTCGTTATCATTTTGTGCTAGTTAACATGTTTAGGATTAGTTTTGTTGTTATTTTATGCTAGTAATCATGTTTAAGATGAGTCTTTCATTATTTTATGTGTAAGCATGTTTAGAATAAATATTGATATGTTCATATTGTTATTTGAATCTCTTAATGTTTGATTGATGGTATTAATGATGATATGAATGTGTTAATATGTTATTTTGACATGTGATGAGTCTTGAGTCTTTTTGTTTATGCTCTTTATGATTATTTAAACACGTGCCATGGATTTAATTGTTTGAATATATAAATTGTGTACGAGGGAGCGTGCGAAGGTAAGATCCTTCCCTTGTGTTTAAATTAATTATTTAAGCATATTTTTGTGTAGTTTTTTATATGTTTTTGCATGGCAATTTAGTTAAGCATGATAGATTGTATGCTAGGGTGTTTATTTGATATTTTTATGGATTAAAGATGATTTTTAAGCTATTTTAATTATGTATTCAAATCTGTCCAGATTTGAATACATGTTTTAAAGTGGTTTAATTAACATTTTTAAGCCATATTTTGCATGATTCTTATAGTATGTTCATAGTATATTCCTGTAGAAAGCATGCTAGGTCATCTTCACAATTTTTATTCTTTATTTTCATGATTTTTAGAGTGGTTTAAGGTTCATGCACAAATCTGTCCGGGTTTGTTTATGTCCTTAAATCGCTTCTAAAAATTATTTTAGGGTCAAATATAACTTAGAAATATGCTTAGGATCTTAGAAATATGCTTAGGATCACATAGTTTGATTAGTATGCATTTAGGAACATTTTGATGCATGGTTAGAATTGATTTTGTGAATGTTTGATTAATTTATTTAAATTCTAGCATGCATTTGCATTAGTATGTTAGGTTTTTAGATTAACTTTAAGGCTAGTTAGAGACCCTAGGCTTAGAAAGGTTACTTGACCTTACCTAGGACTGTCCTTTGTTGTAAAAATCATTATCTGATTTGAGTATTAGAGTTGATTTAAGAGTTTATCTTCGAGGGATTTTTAAAAAAGATTTTAATGTGATTTTTATGAAATGAATATGATTTTTATGAAAGATTTGATTATTAATTGATTTTCAAAGGAATTTGAAGTGTTTTAAGATTTTTATCTTGGAATGAGATTCCTCCCGATATGATTTGTTTTCTTGAATAATCTTTGAAAAAGATTTTCAATTGGAATTGAATTATAAAGATAAGAATTATTTAGAATATTTGGATTTTAAGAAAGTCATTTAATTTGAAATGATTTCAAATAAATGATTTTAAATGAATAAAAAACTCTCGAAGTTAAAGTCTTGAATTAGGTTGAATACCTTTGATGATATGATCGATTACAATAGGAGAGTCCTAGGGTAGTCGAACTACGTGGACTTTGATACTTGCTAGGTGATACTAGTAAGTTACGTAGGCGCTAATAGGGCTCAAGTCCGCCCTAGGATGCCCGTAAGGTATTCTAGGTTCTTAGGGTTTGTTTGTATATTTTTTTAATATTAATATAACTAATATAGATTACTGCATTTATATCACTATTTTGTTGGTTGATTAGATTATTTAGGATTGTTTGCATTGAGAAATTTAAATAGCCCAAATAAATTAGAAGTCCTTTAATTAGGGCGAGGTGGGTGCCTACAAGTGAAAGCTTAGAACCTTCCCACGTCGTAACCTAGCCCCCGGACCCATCTCTGGTTTGTAGACTGTCTTTTCATTGAAAATGGAGTTTGTTTTGTTTTGATTTTAAAAATAAAATATTTTTTATGGTTTCTTTATTCCTTAAAAATAAGGTGGCGACTCCTTTGTTTTGTTTGTTTTCTAAACCCCCTTAATCACATCGCCCGGTGATGATGTGGATCATCCTCATAAAGCCCCCGCCCGGTGGCTGGTCCACAGAACTGGCGACTCCACTGGGGATATCAAGGGCTAAACTTCATTAATTTAATTGGGCTATTTAATTTCTTAAATTAATTAAAATTAACCACTTGCATTTGTGTGATTACATATCATTTTAGTAATATTAGCTGCATGTCATTGTGTGATAGGACGATGTTGCCTTGCCAAACGATGGTCTAGTGCTGATCTCTGTCTCCACTCAACACTATGGCAATCATGACGAAACCATCAACCTATTGTCAAGTACCCTTCGGGGTATATCAAAGACCAATCAGTACTGTTTGACCCACGCGGCACGCCATGTGTCACATGTGGTTAGGTATATGGATTGGTCTGCAATAGGAACCTTTGAACCCACCTTTTGCATTAGTCCATGTAGACAGTCAAGTAGAACACTCTACCCTCCAATGCTTGCACACACCTGTTATGCTGCCGAAATTTTGACACACAATTGTACTGTTATACTGCCGAAATTCCTTTTGGTATTTAACTGTACCGTTATGCTGTCGAAATTTTCCCTTGACACATACCTACGTCGTTATGCTGCCAAATTTCTTTTAGCACATAATTGCATCGTTATGCTGCTGAAATTGTCCCAATTTGATGTGAGCCTTGTTTGTGAATGCTAGAACTTAGGGATATAGTACCCTTGGATAAACTTTGATATTTTTAATATAGGCCCTTTATTTTAAGGATTTTGGTCCTTAGAACGAAAGGACTATTTTGAGGATGGAAGAGAATATCTAAAGGTACATACCCTTTTCTGTGATTAGGTTGTTTTGGCTTGTTTTGGCTTGTTTTGACTAAGATCTTCGATTCAAAGGAAAGTGTCCTGAGAATGAAGGACTGGTCATTGGTGTTGCTCTTTGAGCCTTGATTGGCTGGTCATGTTTTATTTCCCTATTGGTGATTTTGATTTATTTCCCAATTGCTAATGAAGTGCCCTTGTGAAATAGGGAAGTAAGTTGGAATTATGATAGGACGGTTTTCTCCTTTCTCTTTCTTTCTGTTTGGATAGTACCTCTTTGATAGTCTGTCAATAGGTTTTGAGCATCATGGTCTCGTCCGTTTATTTTTTATTTTTATTTTTTTTTCTAAAAAAGCCCATTTCATGGTGTAGAATTCTGGCCTGGCGTCGTGATTCTAGAGGGCATCTTTTTAGTGTTGAACCGCCGAGTGTATCCTCAATGGCTGATGGAGAATCCAGTACCACAGCTACAGTGTTGAATGTTAACATGGACCGGATTGATGCCTTCGCCCGTGAGACTGAACAGATTAAGAAAATGTCCTAAGATAAATAGACCAACACAGATCAGGTTAGGGAGGCCTACTTAGAGAACTCGAAGAGTACCTCTGATTCACCTATCCCGGCCCAAGTTGATGACAGTGCCAAGGCCCAGGCAGGAGTCAAGTCTAAGCCCATCAATCTGGATGGCGAGCCCAATGGATCTAGGTTCCTCTCTAGGGATCCGATTCTGTTGTCAAATAAGGTCGAAGCCTTAGAGAAAGCCCTGAAAGGGATGCGTCGGTCTGATGACATGGTTGATGTTTCTTCATATTCACTGTTTCCCAAGGCCCGTATGCCGTTCAGTTTTAAGATGCCTGAGCTAGAGAAGTTTGATGGGATGGGTTGCCCTAAAACCTATTTGAAGATATATGTGAGGGCGATGCAAGCTCATGGAGCCGATGATGAGCTGTTGGCCCAGATGTTTCATGAATCACTGAAAGGGTCAGCCTCAAAGTGGTTTTTATCCTTAGATGAGACTAAGTTGAAGACATGGGAGGATATTTGCAATGAGTTCACTAATCACTACAAGTACAACACTGAGATTGATGTGACTCGTAGGGATCTTGAGACTACTAAGCAGGAACCGAGGGAGAGTTTCTCTGCCTTCATTTCCAGATGGAGGGCGAAAGCTTCGTAGATGACCCACAGGCCTACAAATGATGAGCAGGTGCAGATAGTACTGAAGAGTCTCTTGCCCATTTACAACAAGTATTTGTTCTCGCAGTATTTCCCTAACTTCAAAGCCCTTGTTATTGCTGGTACTCAAGTTGAAGATGCTCTGGTTAGTGGGGCGCTCAAGGCCGAAAAACCCTTCAGAAACCGCCAACCACCTCTCAACCGCAAACCCAACCCTGAAGTCAATACCATCACCCAACCTATTCAAGCTACCCAATCAAACCGCCCATTCCAAGCTAGAGAGCTGGCCCGCCAATTCACCAATCTATACATGTCCCTGGAACGTGTCCTTGAGAAATTGAAGGCACGTGGTCTCCTTACCCCTCTGGAACCCCGGCCTCTTCCAGATCCATTACCCAGAAACTTCAAGGAGAATGAGTATTGTCAGTTCCACCAATCTAAGGGCCATCACACCAACCAATGCATGCGCCTTCGCCATGAAATCCAAGACCTCATTAACAAGAAAGTCATTGCCCCACCAAATCCACCAAGTCAACCCTCTCCCAACCCATGCTGTACCACCACCAGCTCAAATCAATGCCCTGGGCCTCGACGACCCAAAAATTCGTCACCCAATCTGCCCATGTGTCCCACTCAAAACTACCCTAACTGAAGCCTTCAACCAAGCTCGGTCCTAAGGCCTCATTACCCCACTCATACCCTGCTTCCATAAGCCTTTTTGCCAGTACCACAATATCTTCGGGCATGACACGGAGAATTGCAGAGTTTTAGGGAAATTGGTTCAAGATTTACTTGATGATGGAGAGTTGTATCAGCCAGAAGAACCTGCACAGCCTGAAGAGCTTTTACAACTTGAAACTCCTGATGAAGTGCCTAGAAGTGGGAATTCTCAACGTCAGTTGAAGGAGAGGTATCTAGCGGGAGACCCAGAGGTCGGATTGTTAGGAGAGTCGAGTGGCAAGTTTGATTATTATGTACTCTATCCGTCAATGAAGATTTTTGATGAACCTATCATTCCTACGGGGTGGGATGATTTGCCTGCAGAAGTTGAACCAGTTATTCCTTCTTCACCTGAAGAGTTGAGTCAGGATATCTTGCGGGAACAGTTTGAGAATAGGACCTCTGCAGTTGCTAAGGTCACCGGAGAAGACGGAGAAGTTGTCTACCATGCTACTTACCCTAGATTCCCATGGGTTGATTCCCACAAATGGCCTAGTTCTGCCTATGCATCCACTGTTGCTAGTGATTTGATTGGTATGATTGAGTGAGAGGATTTTATGAGCACACCTGAGACGATAGAGAATTTGTGGGCTAGTGATGAGGAAGTAGACCATCTGACTCGAGGCGGACGCCATTTCAAGCCAGCTCATTTGGAAGCCAGTAATCCGTTGGGAGAATTAGAGAAGGGTCAGCGATCAAATGTCATAGAAGAAGATGAAGAAATACTGAAACAGTTGAAGAGAACATAGGCTAACATTACCATTTGGGGATTGCTTATGGCTTCACAGAAACCCAGGCAGACGGTGCTTCGGTTGCTCAATCAGGTGCAGGTTCCTATTGATACGTCCCCTGAGGGTTTGGTAGGTTTGGTAAATCCGGTTCATCATGGACCATCCATCTCATTTACTGAATCTGACTTACTCGAGAGTGGGAGTAATCATCTGCAGGCTTTGTACATCACAGTAGATGTCATGGGAAAGAGAGTTCCCTCAGTTTTAGTTGACAATGGGTCAGCATTGAATGTATGTCCACTCAGTACTACTACTACATTGGGGATTGAACCATCTGAATTTTCGCCATCAGGACAGACAGTCAGGGCTTATGACAACACTAGCAGAGAAGTTGTGGGAATGGTGACTCTTCCAGTTGTTATTGGGCCAGTTGAATTCAAAATTGATTTTCAGATCCTAGATGTACCAGCCAGCTTTAACCTGCTTTTGGGAAGACCGTGGATTCATTCGACCGGGGCTGTGCCATCGTCGCTTCACCAGAAAATCAAGTTTCCACACCAGGGATCAGTGGTCACTTTGAAGGGAGATATGGAAATGAACAGAAATAGTCGAGTGCCAATCTGTGAAATTAGCCAGGAGTCGTCAGAAGTGTTACTTTCAGGGTTTGAGTACGTACAGGTTATTGAAAGAGAGCCCAAGCAGGCGGTTCTATGTCTTGAAGTGCATACTTATGAAGTCGAGGCGATCTATCCAATTGAACCTACAACTCCACCCTTATCAAACTGGGGCTTTGAAGATTGTCCTTTCATCCATGATTGTGAGGAGATCGAGTCACTTCCATCTGATGATATTTTGTAGGTGTCTTCAGTAGAATAGGATTTCCCTGCTTTCTTTGTAGTAGTGTAGGATTTCCTTGTTTCCAATAAAAACCTCGACCTCATTTAAGGAGGTACGAGTGTCAGTTTGTTTCATCTTCTGTGTTCTGCTATTCAACTTTTAAATAATAAAAGAAATATTCATTCTCTTTCCATCTCTCTTGCAGTGTTTCCCTTTTATCATCATTGGATTGGTATGGCATGAACATAGACCCGCGAGAGGATGTTCCTCCTGAGCTCGACGAGCAATTTGGAAAGGGTCACGCTCAACCTAACATGGATGAATTAATTTCAATCAATTTAGGGACGGATGAATCACCTAAAATAATTAAAATTGGATCAACACTGTCGCCGCAAGAGAGAAAATCATTGGTAGAGGTTTTGAAAGAGAACATTGAAGCTTTCGCATGGTCATACCAAGATGTGCCAGGCATTGATCCCGACATTGTGCAGCACTTCATCCCCACTGATCTGAACATGAAGCCGGTCAAGCAGAAGCTGCGGAGAATAAAGCCAGAATGGGCCTTGAAGGTTAAGGATGACGTGGTCCAGCAGATAAACACCGGTTTTTTGCAAGTAGTGGAGTACCCAGAATGGTTAGCTAACATCGTTTCAGTGCTTAAGAAGGATGGGAAAGTACGAATGTGTGTTGATTTCAGAGATCTCAATAAGGCGTGTCCTAAGGATGATTTCCTTCTGCCTCATATAGATGTATTGGTTGACAACACTGCTAGCCATGCACTCTTATCTTTTATGGATGGTTTTTCGGGTTACAACTAGATCAAAATGGCTTCTCAAGATATGGAAAAGACTGTCTTCATCACACAATGGGGGACATTTTGTTATTGGGTTATGCCATTCGGCCTTAAAAATGCTGGCACGACATACCAAAGGATGGCTACCACACTGCTGCATGATTTGATTCACAAAGAGGTTGAAGTATATGTGGATGACATGATTGTGAAGTTTGTAGATAGGGAATGACATCTAGTTGCTCTGAAGAAGTTCTTTGAAAGAATCATCAAGTACAAGTTGCGTCTGAACCCTCAGAAATGTGCATTTGGAGTGACTGCTGGAAAGCTGCTTGGTTTTATGATCACACAGAGAGGGATAGAAGTAGATCCGGGGAAAATCAAAGCCATCATGGAGATGTAACCACCAAAGACAGAAAAGGAAATCCGGGGATTTTTGGGAAAATTTCAGTTTATCAGCCGTTTCATAGCTCAGTTGACGACTATCTGTGAGCCGATTTTCAAGCTGCTAAAGAAGAGTGTACCGACTAAGTGGAATGAAGAATGTCAAGAGGCATTTGATACCATCAGAAGGTATTTGAGCAACCCACCAATACTAGCTCCCCCGCGACAAGGTGAACCGTTATTACTCTACTTAACTGTCACTAAAACCGCGATGGGTGCTATGTTAGTTCAATAACTTGAAGAATCCTTGAAAGAGAATGCCATCTACTACCTCAACAAGAAGATGGCGGATTATGAAGTGAACTATAATGCTTTGGAAAAGACATGCGTGGCATTGGTATGGGCAACTCAAAAGCTTCGCCATTACATGATGTATTTCCAAGTACTCTTGATCAGTCGAATGGACCCATTGAAGTATCTGCTTGAGAAGCCTGCTTTGTCCTATAAAACAGCACGGTGGTTATTGTTATTGTCAGAATTCGACATTCAGTATGTACTGCAGAAATCAGTAAAAGGAAGAGCTATAGC
>JAESVK010000153.1:2166196-2191273 GCA_017140935.1 Hamamelis virginiana | reverse complement strand
TACTAGCATTTTTGCACTTGAGGTAATGATATTTCATATTGAAAACAACACTGCTTCTGGATTTTTCTTCTAATTTCCTCTCTTTTTTTTTTTTTTTTTTTTTTTTTTTTGTGCATTAGAAAAGCTTTTCCATGGGTTGTGTTAACATGTAAACTATGGGCATAGAAAGGTAGACAATATATAGCCCTCCATGTTCAACATTTCATTAAATATAACAAAAACTATAGCCTTTAGAGAACATTCAAAGTTTCAAACATGGACAAAGTTTATTCACATTGGACAAAGTTTATTCACATTGGACAATGAAGCCAACAGATATACAAGTCTAATGCTTTAATCTCCAACGCTCTCCACTGCAGATGTTAAAAAATTATGTTTATTTATCTCATTCCAAGTACTCCAACAAACTCAGTGAAGCATTTTCTCCATAATTGTTTTTTTACTTCTCTTCCTATATGCCATGGAAACCATATTATTACATCTTCCAACTTCATTTGCTTAGACCATGCCATAACAAAACTAGACAGGAGGGGAAAAAAAGGAAAAATCACAGAGATAATCAAATAAGATTCACTTGAGCAATCAACTTGGAGGTGACACACTATATAAGGATCATTAAATTTCTTGATACTAAGGGATTGATCATTAAAAACTTGTCAAATACAGCTCTGTATGTGAAGGCAGGGCTGTTAACAGAACCATGCTATGAGTGAATAGCTTGAATGCGGGCCCAAAAAGAAGCTTGTTCAAGATCACTTCCAGCTCATCAAGCAAAGCTCAAGGTTAGTATTCAAGCTCAAATCACACCAAGCTCAGCCCAATTAGGTTCATGAACAGTGGTGTTAACACAAACCCTTAAGTAGATTAGCAATGGAAAACACCTCCATCAAATAATTCGAAGCCAATTTGGCGAGAAAAAGAACCAAGTTAGCTCTTAGAGTATGCTACAACCACTAATTTTGCAACACCAAAGGTAATATCAAAGGATTTTGATAAGAAGTATGGTGTCGGACTAATCTGCTTTACAAACTTAAGTACGCTCATAAACAGACTCAGACCCGACCAAAAATAAACAAACCAAAGGTTGAACAGGAATGTTGAGCTAGTCGCAAGCTAAAGCTCAGTCCGAAATTGATCCAAACAAACCAAACCAAGTTTGAACAATGTCAGCTTGGCTTGATTTATTTTCATCTCTGTGTGAAGCATACCAACAGTGCCAACAAATTGCCATTTAAGGAGATTGTCCACTAAAATATCCACCAGCAAACATAGCATGACTAAACATAATCATTTATGTTATGGGACACACATGATGCTGTAATTTCAATTTCTCTAAAATCTTAAAAAATGGTAAAGTAAAAAAGTGACGTTTTAGCTTGTTAAGGACAGGCCTACAGGTTCAGCAGCATGTTTTCAGTATACCATAGTTCATACCAATTGAAGGATCTCCTCGCACCGTCCTAACTAATTGAAGGATCACCTTATTGTGGAAAATTGTGACCTTTTTGTTCTTCAAAATATCACCATTTTTTCCAGTCAGTTTTTTTAGAAACCATCTGTTGGATCATTGTGATTTTTGGCAAGCATGAAAATATGAAATTCACAAGTGTATCTGATCCAACGGTTGGTTTTTCAAAGTATATTATGTAATTGGCCCTACGTACGCAAAATTGCATAAGGTGCACTTATAACAGACTTCTAGTGTGTGTGTGTGTGTGTGTGTGTAGTGAAATGATCTAGTCAGCTACTGCTGGCTTAGATCTAAGTCAGCTAAGAATTATGGCCGTTGGATCATCTCATGAATGGAGGCTTTTTTAAGTGATGAGATGATCCAATGCCCATTAAATGTTTTTTCTAAGTTAATGAACACCATATGAAGGTTTTTTTTTTCTGTACTTTTCCATTGATCACACAAGGATGTTACCTCCGTGGTTGACCTTGGCATGTAAGTGATGAAACCAAATTGATTTTCTAACACTGTTGTTTTAAGTCTTAATCTTTGCTCAACCACTCTCTCCCAAAGTTTCATTGTATGACCTGTGAACTTAATACCACAGTAGTTTGTGGTTATCAATTTCTCCCTTGTTATGGATGACAAAATAAAAAGTACTAAATTGGTTGATATAAGGTATCAATTGTCCCTTGATCTTATCCATCATTTTCACACAATGTGAGGGTTTGCTAAATGCTATGTTCCATAGAATATGTACTGAAGCATCTTATTTGAATACCCCTCAATTCTCTGGCATTCCTCAACAAGTCAGTAACACCTCGTTCAAATAATCAACGAACACAATGTCATCTATAAAAATCAAGCACCAAGACACCACATCTAAATATGGGAAGATAGTCAATCCATAACAAATATAAAAAGATTGGGGTTCTAATCTAATAATTGATGTAAGCTTACTACTAATACATAAGAGAGTTAACAGTTTAGTAGAAGTTCGTAGCTAGCTAAAGCCTATGTAGTTCTAACAAAATCTCTATTAACATTTGCAAATGATTCCCTGCTTGTCTGCCTGTTTTGCATGTATTTGTTCACCAATACATATCATTTATTATGTGGAGTTCAACATATAAACATGTAAAAGACTCAGTATATTTAACTTCAGTAACTTAGTCATTAGTCAGATTGAATTACCAACTGCAGGAACAATTACAAAATAAAAAAATAAATTTAAAAAAAAAAAACTATTCTACTATGTCACAAGGGGTGAAAGTGCTTACAGCTTGGGCAGCTTCATCTATTATAACAACATCAAAACCACGATTCAATTTACTAAAAAGAGTTGAACCACTGAAGCTAAGGGTGGAGAAAACCTGCCAATCACACAAATCACAAAGCAAAGTAAAACGATGTTGGTTTTCAATTCCAACAAAGGCCAGTATTACATACAATTGCAGCTTCATCCAAAACCAAAGCTCGAATACTGTCCCTATCCTTTCCAGCAGCTCCATGTTTCGGTTTATCAGCTGGCAAATAGTCCATGCCAGCAAGTTTTTGATCCACCTGCAAAGGGAAATCCCTCTTGTCAACATGTCAGATCATAATTTATCAAGTTAATCAAAACAACGACAATGATGACAACAGGTTAGAAAAGTCTCGGGTTGGCTTAATTAATGCCAGATACATACAAGGTGATCCATTGAGACTGCTTTGACAGAGTGATGCGGTTTAAGACCAATCCGAACAATTTTAGGATTATATGAACGGTCATTTTCATCGCGAACGCCTGAGAATAGCCAGAATAATAGTGAGTATATCTCTTCACGGAAATGAGGCTAAACTAGGTATCATAATCAGCGAGCACTTAATATCAACTGGAAAAAGCATTTTAGCTAGCAGTAATAAGAAATTGTTTGGTATCACGTTCAGCATAAAACAAGCACTTAAAAAAAATAAATAAATAAATAAATAAATCTAAAGCAGAGTTATATGTAGTTTCTTGAGAGAGAAGCGAGATGAAAAAGGAAAATAAGGAAAAAGTGTGGTGTTGGGGGGGGGGGGGGGCCCTGGGAACAAGAAGATCAAGATTTTGGGGGAGCAAATCACAAAAGTGAGAATCATAGATGTAGGAAATCGGAGGACCCAGTGAATGAATGATGTAATAAGAAAGATTAAAAATGGATTGAGGTGTGCAAGTGGAATATAAGATGTAGTGAAACAAAATGGAAAAATCCATCAGGTTTGATCCCAGAAGGAAAGGTACATGACTAAAAGAGGCATGTTGGATAGAAATTCACAAGCTACCAAGAAAATACATCTCAACTGAGTGTGATATGGATCAAAACAAAAATTATCTAAAGGGAAAAGAGATTTCTAAGCAGAAGCATGCTCAAGAAACAAATCAGAGTTAAGAACATGACAAGAGCAAGCCTCGTTGAAAAGTGGAAGGATTTGGTAATATCTGGAGATTGCTAGTGGGCACAAGTTTTCGTTAAAGAGCAAGATTGTCAATGGGGTGGGTTTGAGACGAACCGACCCCGTGCCTAGCCCCTTGTATAAGAAGTGACTTTTTCAAACTGAATATATCAGGAATATCAAATATATTGGAGATATATCGAATTTATCGGGGAAAGAAAACTTTGATATAATCAATATATCGCAATTTATCTCTGATATATCGATTGTTGAAGCAGTTTCTGACTTTCTAGTATGATTGTCGGCAGCAGAAGCCCTTCACATAGGCTGGCGAGACTATTGTATTAATATTACCACTTTGACTCCAGGGGATAGTTTTGAGCCACTCAGGTACTTTGTGGTACTGACTTTAGTACTCAAGAATATCAATTTATTCATTTGTTATTGTGTAAATGATACATATTTAAAAATTTTAATGTTATATGACATTTTAATGTGGAATTTGCAGATAAATGTAATTTTTTTGGCCAGCACGAAATACTTTATTGTACCCTATACAACAAAAACTTGTATTATATACATTTAATTTGCAATATTTTGATTCTAAATTGTGTATTATGGTCTAATTCAATGTTTTGCAGAGTCTCACAAAAAATTACAATTTTTACTAATAATATTTGTCATATCTTTAAATAGATATCGAAATTTCCGATACAATTGATATAACTGTCGATATATCCGTGTTTTGGGACCATCGATATATTCGACGATATTGATATTTAAGTTCTTGACTAGAAGTAATCTATGGAATGTGAATGTGGGAGGTAGGTTTCAGAGAAAAGGGAAAGACTCTATTAATCACATTTCTTAATGAATCTATTAGAATTTAAGTGCAGGATAGTTGATAAAAGTTCTACATCATTTGTTAAGGAAGAAGAGAAGAGAGAAGAGAAGGGAAACCTTATTAAATACTCCTTTTCTTCTGTTTGGTTCATCCGGTGAGAAGAAAAAAGACAATAAGGGGGTGATTGGAGAGGAAATAATCTCAATGGGCCCACAAAACTTTCCCCCCACTTGTGAAGTGACTTGGAGAGAGAGAAATGCAACACTACTGCACAAGTAAAAAGTGCTTTACAAAAGGACTTGAATTGGGCTGACCCTTTTATTGTCCTTTCTTTCACTCCACTTTCTTTAAATAAACAAAGGATAAAAAATGATGAGAGTTCTTATCTCTCATATGTGCCTTTTTATTTATCTTCTTCTCTTCTTTTTTTTAGTGACAAACCAAATAGAATATTAAGGAATGGCAAATGAATTTTGACCACATGCCCTCCATTTACGTTTAATCCCTGTGTCTTCATATACACAATCTCCTGCTTGAGTTCTGCTAAAAAAATCATCTTAAGGGAGAAAAAATAAATAAATAAATAAATAAAGCAAATAGGTAAGTTCATTACAATTGATGACTCAACCCAAAAACGGGGTAGAGGTGTATATTTTAGATTGACCCTAAGCAATCTGTAAACCCTAGTGCCTAGAGAAACTGGAGTTCGTTGATAGACCATGGGCCTTTTGATAAGGAGATAGGTTTTAGTGGAGGTCATGTTAGCTATAAAGATGAAGGGAAGAAAACAAGTTGAAGATACGTCTTTGTTTGATGGCTAATAAGCCATTAAGCATTTTAGCTGATAATCAACCTTTGTGTTAGTGCAAAATATTCTAACCATTTAAGCTAATAGACAAAACTTTTAATTTTTTTACATGTAATTTATAATCTTTTTGTTCATTGTAACTGATCGAGTATATTTAATTTATATGTCCCCAAACATGCGCCTTAGTTCCGTTAGGTGTGCACTTTGCGTTCTGCCTTGTGCTTGGGCTCTAATAGACCTCAACACTTTAGTGCACTGTTCGCCTTGAGCCTATAATAACTATGCGATCAACAAACATTTAATCCCACATTCTTTTGTAAAGAATTGATAAATAAATAAATAAATAAATAAAGTTTTGACAAACCCCTATACAAGCAAGGTATACCAAAAATAAATAAATAAATATATATATATATATATATATATATATATATATATATATAGAGAGAGAGAGAGAGAGAGAGAGAGAGAGAGAATAATGATCTAGTCAGCTATAGCTGACTTTAATATAATCAGCTAAGAAATCCAAGCCATTGGATTTCTTTTCACTTAATGAATGATTCAATGTGAAAAGAAATCCAAGAACTTGGATTTCTTAGCTGATTTTAGTTGAAGTTAGCTACAGCTGACTAGATCATTTCACTATATATATATATATATATAGAAGAAGAAGAAGAAGAAGAAGAAGTTTCACCACTTACAATTGTAATGGATCAAGGAAAATATGGAAAGAAATCCTATCACAAACCAAAAAGATGGCCAGCTAACTTAATCTTTAGATTTTCACTAATATGCTTGACTTCATGATAAAATATACCATCTATTACTAACTAGAGGGTTCAAAAAAATGCATAAGGCACCATTTTCCAAACTACTAACGGAGCTTTGTTACCACTTCTACATTACCAGCCTTCCAATTTTCCACATTTGTTTTATAAAGTCATAATCCCTCCCAACTCCAAGTCATGGAAGGTCCTAACAAACACAATATCCTTGGACTGCACATCAACCATCCAGGCCACATAATTCAAGATAAAAGCATCGTTACAGGCTGCTATCTCATAAACATTCGAAAACTCCTCCCTAAAGTGATCTTTCCACCCAAAACATCTTTCCAGAATCTTATTCTAGAGCCATTACCCACTTTCAACCTCTACGGCACGACTTCCATGATACGGTTTTGCCCTCCACTCCCCCTCCCCTAGCCATACTTCCAACATACAACATTCCTAAATAAAGTTTCTCTTTCCACCGGAAACCTCCAAAGCCATTTTCCTAGGAGGACTTGATTAACCATAGCCAAAGGCCTTCTATCCAACCCCCAACTCTCTCTTAGCCTCTCCGGGAGCAAACTAAGTGCCAATCCATGAGATGAAATTTGAATTCCTCATCCATGCCACCCAAAGAAAATCTCTTTGTAGTCTTCCCAATCTATTGGCCACTAAAACCAGGATCTTTAAAGATGACATAGACTACATTGGTAAACCTGACAATGTGCTTCTAATCAATGTCACTTCGCCCCTATTGAGGATCATATATAAAAGTAATGACATAATCTTCTAATTGCATATTCAAATGAGATGTAAATGAATTCAAAAATGCTTTAAAAATGTATTTTTCCTTACATTTTGTACTCTTAAGGGTTATCCTAGGTTACTGCATCCTAGAGGTGATGCTAAGAGATACTAAAAGATGTCTACATGGTTCACAATTTCAGAAAGTTCACTAGGTTCACAAAATAGGCTGACATAACTATGATATCGTACAAACATGGCTATAAATTTCCATGAATTAATGTTGAAAGAGACTGAAGTTTAACCTCGAGCTGACTATCAAACCTTGCATACACCATAATTATTTACTTCAGATTTTCAGTTTTTCACAACTAATTTCACTACAAGCATGAAGGTGGTTTAATCAATAACTCAAGTTAAGAACTGTGCATGTAAAGGTAGAAACATACAGTGGTTTAGTATGTGTTGGTTATTATACGATACGGGTAACCGCCAAAAAGTTGTTACTGGAAATCAGATAATCTTATAATCAGTGAGGGAACAAGTAAAATTAAAATGGAAAGTTTTTCTTCTCAATATGCCACAAAGGTCATATTTAGTAATGTTCTGATTAAATGAATGACTGGAAAATAAATGTGAAGAGAAACATTTGTGCAGCTTGATTTCAGCTAAAATTAGTATAATATCTTAATCTCAACTATACAAAAGACAAAAGTGCAAATCAAATCTGAAACCTAAATGTAATCTTTTGATGTACTAATGGCATAATCTGCCATAAGTGATCCCACTCTAGCATAATAGGTTGCATCCCAAACTTGAAGATTCGAACTCTGGCTCATCAAAGACCTCATAAAAGACACGTTTGTCATCTTTTAATAAATATGCTTGCAAAACTAGGATTGTTAACGGAGAATCCATCAATATATAATTACTTATTTCTCAACTGAGAGGCAACCGACAAGGTTAGTGGGATCAAAGTTCTTAGGGCCTCCATGAATTACCAAACCAGAATAGCATGTGAGAGCTTAGAATTTAGAAAGAATATCAATTGAACCTCAAGTGTTTATGGCCCTGGGGAGTAATTCAAATGGTTAGACCATTGGTGTTTCTCCATCACAATTAGATTGAAATAATTTATTTTCTTTTTCTATAGAAAAATAATGTGTATATTGAGAAAGGGGAATATACAAAGCTTACAAAGAAGACGATGAGAAATACTCAAAACAAAAGAGCCGAACAAAAGAACACCACTAAAGGTACCACAAAAGCCTCCCAGCAAGAAAAGATAATAAGAAGCCAAGCTGGCCCCTATGAAGACATCTAAAGTAGTAGCCCCTCTCTTAGAAAGAGAATCTATCTCCTCATTGGTAGTATACCACTCCTACAATCCACTCTAAAGATCTCACCAAAGCCAATGAAGAAGAACTGCCTCTTTAAATAATGGGAACAATTCCAATGATCTTCCATTTTAGAGATCCAATAAAATAGGTTCTTACTATCTCAGCAAAACGCTGGAAAGCCACCTCCTCCTAGCCTCTTTGAGGCCTTCTAGAAAAGCACCTAGTTTGGCCCTATTCACTGTCCATTTGACAAAAGGTTTGAAAACGGAAAAGATAATATGACATCATGATCCCTCATAATGCCCCCAATACTGACTTGACCAAGATTATGAAGAGAGATACCATCAAAATTTAGCTTACATAAACCAAGTAGAGAAGGAATCCAACTAGCATTAGGGATATTCCTCTTAGACGAGGAAGAAATGTTTCTCCAATCCAGGAGAATCAAAGAAAGGGGAATCTTCAAGGAAATTTATGCTTACTAAGTAGTGTTTTGTATTGTTTTCATGGAAATAAAAGAATTAAAAAATAAAAAAAAGAGTCCCAACCTATTGTATCACAGTGAACCACTTCTCATCTTTTAATTGTCAAAACCATAATTCCTTGACTGAGAGCATAAAGTACTCTCTCTCTCTCTCTCTCTACAAATATATTGTGTTTATGCTAGTTTCAATGGTGTTTTTTTTTTTTTTGTTATTTCTTATAACAATAAGGGATTCAATCAGCAGAGAAGGCCTTGGGCCATACATGCAAAGCATACTATAAAACAGAAGCAGAGAAAACAAAATTAACCCATGTTACAATGATCCAAGAAAGCCAAAAAAAAAAAAAGGAAGCTATTTGTATCTCTAGCCAATCCAAACCAAAGAAAAAGAGTCTTAAGAACAATGTTCTTTAACTCATAGTACCTAACCTTCATCTTCAAAAATTTTCTATTTCTGAAACACACACCATAAAAGGCAAAGTAGAGCAATATCCCAAATAATCGTCCTCCTTGTATTCTTACCTTCAAAAAACATCACATGCTTAACAGGTCTTTCACCTTGTAAGGCAAAACCCAACAAAGAACTGTCAATAAGAAAAGAAAGGACCAAAGTTCCCTAGCAAGAAGGCAATGGTAGTGATGTGTAGAAAATGAAATGGAAGAGATTTCGATCAGCAATAATATAGAAGAGATTGGATGTCAGTTTTTAGTGGTGCAAAAATATCTCTGTGTTGAGGATGAAAAGTGGTGCGAAAAATCGGCTCTGTTGCTGTTTGCTGTTTTCCCTTCTTGTTGATGGCTTATGCAAGTTATTTTCTCTTTAGTTCTCCATCTTCTTCAAATTTCTAAACCAAAAGGTCAATTTACCTTTCAGTTATTTGTCAGCAGTTTAGATTAAAACGATAGTAAAGATATTATTAGTGGGCTAGGATTGAGATCAGGATCTTCTTAAAATGATTTTGTATAAATATTAAATACTAATGTAATATTAGAAAACATCTTTGGGCAATGTGGAATAGAAGTTACGGCAGAATTCTGGTGTGGGAATTTTCACCCATCACTCTTTTGGGACATGATTTTTTACAATAATTTTTTGGTTTGACCTGGGTGGGGTTTCTTTTGCAACTCCCTATACTCAACTCAATTTCGACTGCTTCAAATGTGAACTTATAGTTATCACACAATTGTCCCTCCTACATAACCAGGATACCTCAATCCTAATATTTGCTTTTGTTTTCCTTTCTATTTCCATCCCATCAAATTGATCAAGCTACCAAGAGAACCGTCCAATAAAAATGAATATTTATATGTAAAAAGCCAAATGGTCACACATGATGGAACCAAAGCAAGCTGAATTATGTGAAGAGAGCAGGTCATTTGAATGATAGGGAAATCGTCCCCCCTCCATGATCAGGATACTTCAATCCTAAAATATTTGCTTTGTTTTCCTTTCTCTTTCCTTCCCATCAAAATGATCAAGATACCAAGAAAATCGTCCAATAAAAATGTATATTTATATGAAAATGGCCAAATGGTCACACATGATGGAACAAAAGCAAGCTGAATTATGTGAAGAGAGTGGGATCATTTGAATGAGAGAGAAATGTCTACCAGTGTTTAAAAGGCGCAACACAATCTCATCAAGGGCAGAATTTGATGGTGCACATACCAGCACACGCACACGGTACTTACGACTGGAGTTCACTACTTCTGGTTTCTGCACAGTAGGTCATAGTTAGAAGATATGAATCCCTGAGATCAGTGTAATAGAATAGGAAAACCCAAACTCACCAACTCATTTCCAGTGGTAGGAAAAAAGCCATCATCACCATCAATGGGCATTTCTCTATCTCTAGGATTAATACTAGACAACCATGGAGATGCTTGCCCCCAGTGTTGGTATCTGCAAAATATACAAATTTATACTTCAGTAAGCTACCACGGAAAAAATATTACAATCTTGACACAAGGGTCCCTATCCCTGCTGCAATGGCATCAATGTATTAAACCCTGACTTCGGATCAACCTTGAGTCACCACTGATATAAAATTAATTCCAGGAATTTCATGGAACTTCATGAAAGTTTAACACCAAAACATTAATTTGACTAAGAAAACATTTTAAAAGTTGACTTCACTTAAAAATTGATCACTCTGGAAGTGCAATCAATTTTCACTTTCGTGAAAATTGAGGGAAACATTATTAACAACATACATAGATATAATTCTTTAATCTCTATCCTCAACTAAAGATAGGGCTATTGCATACTCAACATACATAGATATAATTCTTCAATCTCTGTCCCCACTCAAAACCACTCAAAACCGTACTTAACCATGTTTCTACTTACTGACTTACCAACTTAGTTAAAAGCAGAGCCACGACAACAGCACCATCCAAAGAGATGCACTAAACCATTGAATTATTAAAGACATACAATTCAATTCGACTCAATAAAGCCTCCACCCAAAAAAGGGGAAATTATAGTTTGACCGCCTTAACTATCTCCGATTTACTCTTTGCACCCTTATAGTTTTAAGTGCAACACATTAACCCCCCTAAAGTTTTGATTTGTGGCACTATGCACCCTTCTGTCAATTAGCCATTTGTTTCTTTGACTGAAAAATAGCATTAGACTTGTTATTTTTTTATGTAGTATTTATCATAGATTTGCTAATGTATCTATAAACATATCGATGAAGTTTCATGATTTTTCTCAATATATTTAAATTTTTATGAATTATTTTCTCCATACAGTGAATAAAAGTCATAATAAATGAAATCTATTGAGAAAAATTATGAAACTTCATAAGTATGCTTATAGATACATTAGCAATCTAGGATAAATACTGCATAAAAAAATAACAAGTTAACAAGCCTAACATCATTTTTTAGTCAAAGAAACAAATGGCTAACTGATAGAAGGGTGCAAGATGCCACAAATAAAAACTATAGGTGGTCAATGTGTTGAAATTAAAACTATAGGGGTGCAAAGTGTAAATCGGTGATAGTTTAGAGAATCAAATTGTAATTTCCCCAAAAAAAATTCCTAAATAGAACATCTTAAAGTTGGATGTTTACCAAAAGCACTAACACAAAGAATTTCCTTTACTACAAGTCCACAGATTTAAACGTATGCAGTTACACACTTATTTTTTAAATAGGCAATGAGAAATTTTATTAAAAAAGATAAAGATAAAGATAAAGAGGAGAACATGTCCTACATCCAAATAAGCAAACCATCTCTCAACATCCCCTGCCCAGAAGACGCAGCCAACTAGTCGCAGCCTAAAGCCAAACTATTTAAATCAAGAGCATAGGTGCCTAGGCAAACCATAACTACATTATCCACCTTTTCTAGTAGTCCCCTATTGAAGAAACTCTGTCGGACGGGAACAAGCCACTTCCAAGCAAACAATTATTGGATTTTTTTTTTTCTTTTTTTTTTTCAATTAGATCTAACCCTCATGAATGAACTAAAACCCATAATGAGGAAAAAAGCCATATTTCAGCTCTCCCTTGTAATGATTTAGTTTCAAACTTTAAAAGATACAGTTGCCCTCCACCTCTCTATGTATTTGGAAAACTAAGCTCCCTCAGCATTTTAATTTGCTTCCTTTAAAAACATTCATGAATAGACTAGTGATGGTTTCTCCTTTACAAATCGCACAAGGCTGGCCCTGCAAATTTATAAAATCCTTTTCGAGACATCTTGGAAGGAGTATCCCTCGAATATGAAATTTTCCTCTCTTACATTTGTATCTTTCTGTTTAATAAGATTAATGTATAATGTTGTAAGAAAAGCATTCCTGGTCCTACTCAGATTATGTAATCCAGTTAAAAAGCAATAGTAGCTTCAATCTTACGCAAATTGAATTCGAAAGAAAAATGTGCACTGGTGTGGTACATATTAAATGTCTTTCAAGAAAACATTTCTATAACAAAAAGAGTGATTTAAAACCATAAATTGGGAAGAAGAAAATCATCATACAACAGAAAATTAAAACCAAGAAAGCCCCATTCAAATTAAGAAATCATAATCATCACTCAAATGAAGAAGTGAGTGAGCAACCAACACATACTTGTCCTCAATCAGCAATTCTGGCCCACGTCTTATTTCACGCAATCCACCCCTAAAGGAAAAGAAAACCGGATGATAAACTAATATAAACAAGAACATTGGGATTGAATGGAATGGACTGTATATCTCATTCTGCACTTCAAAAATACATAACAAATGCCAGCAACCAAAGAATGATTAGACACTCACTCGATTAAAGATGAGCTACACAAAGAAAACTTGCAAAATTCTTACTTAGAGTGCACTCTTGCTGGAGTTGCATGCAAAATGGCACTAAGAATACCAAGGATAGTCTGTGTTTTTCCTGTTCCTGGGGGGCCCTAGAAGGAGGTATGCGGTCAGATTCCACATATGCAAGTACAGTCGTACAGAAAACAATGATCGAATAATTCCAAAACAAGTGAATGTAATAAAGACTTCTTGAGTATTTTAACAATAAATACTCCTTTTAGTAGGTCAGACAGTCTAGGAATATAGAATTTTCTCTTTGATTAAGTAAAATTAAATTCGTTATCATAAGGAAAAAGTGACTGTACACTTGAGGTATAAAAAAGGAAGTAAAACAAAACAAAAATTACAGAGAAATTGATTTGAAAAAATGAGAAAAGGACTCTTGATCTCCAAAACAACTCAAGCATTTCCACACCAAAAGCATTCTAACTCAACTAGATTTAATACAATCAATAGGCAACTCTACATCCTTAAAGGTTCTATTCCTCTCTTTCCATAGGTTCCAAAAAAATCATATGTGGAGCCATCTTCCTAACCAAAAGAGTTTCCTTATTATTTGATCTAACCTTCCAGCTTTCCTAGGAATATAGGAAGCTATCACTGAATTATTTATATTCTCATATGAATATATCCAAGCACTGCTGCGTTAATTTGTCCAAGAAAATGTTAAGATTCCAGTTTTGTCCTACATTGAAACAAGTTTTTAAAAATTCGTCCTAAATTGATCAAATTAAAAGTTTAGGTCCTGGATTGAAATTACTCCTAAAGTTCGAGGTACTAAAGTGTAGATATCCCTACATATATTGAGAGTGTGGGCTAATACGAGTGTACAATTCCCTAATACACATTTTCTTTGTTTTCTCTTTCTACTTCTCTAAGTTCTCCTTCCTCTCTTTTCTTCTTCAAACCCTAATTTTGCAACTCAAGTGGGATATATTCATCTGATCCTTTTGACAGAAACACCAGTTGGGTACACATCCAATAGCAAGTGTGTTCAACATGTAATATACCCATACCCATGTTGTGTCAAGTGAGGGTATTTCAGACATTTTGAACAACCCATGTAACATAGATTAAGGTAAGTGGATTATAATTACTTAATTACAAACTAGTGAAATATAAATTTATAATACTAGGAATCAAAATAACTACAACAATTTGCAAGTATAGAAAGTATTAAGATAAAAAAGAAAGCATCTCAAAAAATAAAAAAATAAAAACCATTCAAGAAGACATAAAGCCAAACCTGTATCAATACAAAAGCTTTACGTGAAAGTCCTGCCTGCAGCAGAAAGAAGTTTCCTTGAGAGAGAAATCCTAATATATAACGTCAACACAAGGAAAGACACAAAAGGGGGGGGGGAGAGAGAGAGAGAGAGAGCAGCAGCAGAATAAGGGCAGTATACCATCACATTGTAAAATAAAACGTGTCAGAGAAAACAATTATTGATAACTGTACTTGACTATTTGAGTAGAGACTCACATGTATGGCTGCTAGCTGAGATGGATTATGGTTAGTTTCAATGAAGTCCATTAGGGGCCTAGAAATTTTCCATGCCTGGTCTTCTGAACCATAATTATTTTCAGCAGCTGTCAATATCAAATCCTTGAAAGGGAGAGAGCCAATTGACCGAAGAGCAACATATTCACGAAAAATGGTTGATAAACTGCAAATCTGCATATAGTATTGCATTTATTAGGTCAACCTAAATTAATCACAAAACATTTGACAAACAATAAATTCAAGGAAAAGATAAGTTCGGTGAACCTATGGTTCACCAATTACTTTGATTTGCTATGTTTTAGGAAGAGACATGATCTCAACTTCCTTCATAGAAGACACCAATCTGGTGTTCCGTTTTGAATGAATCACAATATAAAGGAACATTTTGAAATATACACTAACAAATAATTTCACTGCATTGACGATTTACCAAGTTTTCTTTATAACTTATATATGAGATTTCTACAGTTGAGTGGTCAAAATCAACACTACCACTGTCACAAGGCTTGAAAGAAAAAACTATTCAGTGCCTTGAAAAGAAGTGTCCTACCACCAACTCATTCATAAATTGTTCAAACAAGTTCGACTAATTACTTGACAAAAAAGGAATAAATAAATACAACTGAAAAATCTAAAGAGCATGTAACAAACGTAACTGCACTCAAACATTATATTAAATTCAATAACATTTGTTACCTCTCCATCTCTCTACAATGTACCAAAATCATAAAAGAGAACAAGAAGCAGTAGCAGCTCCTTCACGCCACCTCCGCCCCCTTCTCTCTCTTTCCAGCAGCAACTGTCTTAATCCTTCATCTCTCATTCACAGAATTGATTTTGAAGCAAGCACCAATCCTCTCCCTCCCTCCCTCCCTCCCCTCCCTCCTTGAATCCACATACCAGATGAGCCAAGGATTTTGGCCAAAATAGCCTGAAACCGCTAGAATGACATAAAATAGCCCAAAATAGGTAGCAAGACAAAACAAGGGGGTGTAGTAATCCATTTCCTAGCTGAAACATTATGATCCAGTCTTTCTGCCAAAACAATACCCAATCTCTCTCTCTCTCTCTCTCTCTCTCTCTCTCTCTCTCCCCCCTTAAATCTACATACCAGATGAGACAGGGAGTTTGGCCAAAAATGACAGGAATTGCCCGAAACACCTATAATGACACAAAATAGCCCAAAATAGGAAGCAAGACAAAACAAGGGGGGTGTAGTAATCCATTTCCTAGCTGAAACGGTATGATCCAGTCTTTCTGCCCAAACAGTGCCCAATCTCTCCTCTCTCTCTCTCTCTCTCTCTTCCTGAATCCACATACTAGATGAGATGGGCATTTTGGCCAAAAATGACAGAATGGCTTGAAACAACCAGAATGACACAAAATAGCCCAAAATAGAAAGCAAGACAAAACAAGGGGGTGTACTAATCCATCTCGGTGCCCAAAGAATCTTATAGATGACATAAAGGGTTGAACGTTTTAATTGGATGAGTTTGTTAGAGTTTGCTTGTTCAATCAAGGAATTCAGAGCGAACTTACCGAAAAGCTCATTTTTATTAAGCATATCTACCACAAGCCATATCAAAGAACAACATCAAGAATTAATAATATTTTAGTAGTATTGATAACTTCTTTTTTTGTTTCATTATTATTAATGTTGTTGTTGTCATTATTATTATTATATCATCATTATTATCATCACCACCATCATTATTATCATTTGGAATAGAGTTTGCTTTTTGGCTTCTTTTTGGGCCTCCATCATTATGGAGTGTAAGGGTATTCCTTTGTTTGTTATTAGGGATGATTGGCTTTCAATATGTAGGCCTTGAGGGACTTATTTATTGTTTTGTTGTTTCTTTTTTCCTATTTTCTACTTTGTTTCTTTATTTGTAAGGACTCCTTGTCCTCTTTACTTTTACTTTCTTTAATAAAAATGCTGCTTATCAAAAATAAAAAATAAATAAAAATTCATCACCATCGTCATAATATTAGTTTCAATACATTATTTCTACAAGCACAATAAAAAATGTTTCCACTTTATTTTACAATCAACACTTTATATCAAACAATGACACCATTAATCCAATTGCAATTAGCATTAGCCACTATAAGTTACCTCTTTTATTAAATTATTTGTTCTTCAAACACCATAAAAAAGTTCCCCTTTTCATAATGGTAAAGATGTCATTAATCTGATTGCAATTAGCATTAGTCATCGTTAGTGACCATTAGGAGATTCCCTTCCTCATGTTGATGAAGATTGGACTCCTCCCCTAATTAAATTCTTGCTACCTGATACAGTTGTAACATAAGGAAATTTGACCAAGCCACATGGACTATTGGGTTCAAGACATGTACTGACGAGGCAATCACATGTCAAAGGAAAAGGAGAGTCAGACTTCAAGGACCTGCAAACATGTCCTTAACACGAGGAAAGGAATCTCCAAATGGCTCACTCAGAGCACATGTCACTCACAAGCTTGAGTGACAAGGGATGGAGCGTGTCACTCACCAACTAGAGTGACAAAGGACTAAGAGTGTCACTCGCCTCATTGACCAAGAAGCAAACATGTCACTCACTTGAGTTGCCTATTACTCCTAAACCTGAGAAAGGAGAAGGAACGTTTATATCCTTAAATGAGCTATATTCCATATAACTGACATTTATGCTCTCAAGGCACTCCAAATAATGCACGAGGACATCATGTGCCCCACACATGATTTTAAGCCTCAAGTTCCTTCGCCAGGCTCTCCACCCCAACAGAGACACCTATCTCTAGATGAATGCCCACTATAGGGTGGATGCCCTCATAGAGAATTACGTTGTCCTCAAGAATGCCTACTGCGATAGTGGAATCCGAGTTACTCTAACTACCCTCAAATGTGCCTAAGGCAATGCGCCTTGATGCTATACACCTGCCTGTGTTAGTGGCAAAAAAAAAGAAGGTCTACTTAGAGCTTGGTACTAGATACGACATGGTTGAAACTCCACCTCTCCTTGAAGAGAGGTTGGCCGTCATCAATCTCATCCTCTCTAGGATGACTTAGGGACGTGGCTTTGAGGGATAGGAGCAAGGTCTAGTTAGGGTAGAGGTACCTCTTCCACTCGATGAAGTGAGGAACCTTTGCCCTAACCATCCTAAGAGTAAATGAGGATGACGTGTTAATGTGTCACCCACATGTGGGAAATACAACACATTTATTGTGGTCATTAATGAGCCACAACGGTGGCACTGGCATGGTGAGTAAACCCCTTTTATCCGACGCCAAGTTACCACTTACCACATCCCTGGTGGATCCTTGAGGCGTGTACTAAGCCTGGGGTGTAAACCTCTCCTTTAGAGAGCATAGAGTGATTAATTGACCTGACACTTGGAAAAGAGTGAGGATTGGACGTTTAATAGGAGGGAGATACATGACCAATGGTTCAACACGATTACCCACGGACAATTACCCACTCACTTTCCTGTTCATGGTTGCCTATAAAAGGAGAACCCCATTCGTTCATCAAAGAGAGATCAGAATGCAACAAAAACCATCCATTAATAAGGATTTACTGCTCTCACCAACCATGCCCAAGGCGTGCTCATTTTGACCCACTCTTAAAGTGTGACTCGGGTTCATCCTCCCTCACTGCCTTAGTTTCCCTCACTTTACTTTCATGTCACCTCGCTCTTCCCCTTGAGATACTTTCTCGAGTTCATCCCCTCTTAGTTATCCTGCATCTCTTAGGAACGGTTGAATGCATCTCTCAAACCGCTTACTATCTCAATCACCTTGCATGGTTATCCTCTCGATCAAAAAACCTCCTTGCAAGCAACATGTAAACTTGTTCTCCCATTTTTCTTTATGAGAAGCGAATAATTATTCAATAAAAGAAGATTAAAAAAAAGACATGCAAGAGAAAAAATGAAAAATTTAACCCAACTTGACAAAGCCTAAACCGAACCACTTGTGATTAAGTACGGGCGTGTTTGGATAAGCTTCTATTTTATGCTTTTCTACTTTTAAGAGAAAAAAATAAAAGTTTTTTATATTTTCTTTAGTGCAAAATTTTGGTAGTTACTTTTAAAAGTTGAGGAAGCAAGAATTAATTCTTGCTTCCTCAACTTTTTAAAGTAACTACCAAATTTTTCGAACTAAAAAATTTAATCTTTTTACTTTTAAAAGTAAAAAAACAGGAAGTAAAAGCTTATCCAAACGGGCCCTACATGACTCCATTTTTAGACATTCAGCTCAATCTAAATCCATATGATGATTAAATGCTTCGCAATCATGTATTTTCCCAAAGTCTCAACCTATAGTCCTTTTGACCATTTTCTTATCCTTTTGATGCCATAACTTGAATCCAATCATGCATATGTATAAGTGCATTCATTGGTGATTGATGCACATCGCCAAATCAACAAACAACTTTCCCTCATCTTGTATTCAATTTATGCCACCTCTAACTTCTCAAAGATGCATTCATTTCTTATATTTTCTTATTGCCAATCATCCTATAAAAGTACTAATTTTAGCCATCCTTTGTCCTACCATAAAGCATGTATGGGTTCGTAAGCATTTAATAAAATTTTCTTTTTTACTTGATAAGTATCCTACAATCACACAACACCGCCTTTTTCCACTTGATCCATCCTACTCGAATCTATAGGTAACGTAATTCTCAATCTCCCCTTAACTATAGATAATCAATCCAAGATACTTACAAGAGTAGCGATATCCTATAAAGAAACAATATAGAGAGAGAGAGAGAGAGAGAGAGAGATTCATGGTTTTAGATATGCCCATTGACCCTTTAAGAAGACTTGAGAGGCCCAAAGGCCTTCTTTGCCTCTTTAACCTTAATTTATGACATTTGAGTAATCTCCTTCAATGATGATATCTCAAAATACCTTCTTCTTTTTGGTAAGTTTTCTTCATCCCCACAAAAATATCTTATAATTTGCCCCTATTTGATTTTTCTTTTCCCAAAAGACATATATATATATATATATAGAAAAAAAAAAGACCCCAAAGCACCTATTAATGGACCACCTAAACCCAAATCAATTTTGAAGGACCAACAAGATTAAACTTTACATAGTTATTAGGAAGAGGATGCCAAACACAAAAGGGATTGTCATAGAGAGAGGAAGAATTACCTATAGTATTCCAACCCCCGGGGATAAGAGATGCAGAATTCTTGACAAGATGACCAAACCAATGCCCAAAAGAAAATCAACACGGGAACTTTCTTTATGATATTTGTTTATGCTCAAAATTTCTTACTAACGGCACTTGGTTTCCATCGAGTTTCCCCCACCTCAATGGATTTGCATACTCCCGAGTAATTGAGCTCGAATGGAAGACCTCCACGAGGTGGCCTATCAAAGGATAAGAGGCTTAAGGGTGTAAGTCATCATGACTTGCTCATCTGGAGATGCTAAAAGCATGGAAAGGCACTCAAACGCTTGGTGTTTGCCTAGACTATTGGCAGAGTCTAAGAAGTCCAAAAGGCTTGGTGATGGCATCAAGATTGGCCCAAGCTACCTCGATAAAGAAACAAACTGAAATTAGCATTATAGGCAAGTAGCAAGGAAGCATGGTTTGGAGGATGGGGCAAGAATGTAGTGAGGTAACGACCAAGGAAAAGCACCCTACCTCAACTTACCTAGATATAGTGCGAGATGGGACACTAGGCTTGGTGATGGCATCAAGATTGGCCCAAGCTACCTCGATAAAGAAACAAACTGAAATTAGCAATAGGCAAGTAGCAAGGAAGCATGGTTTGGAGGATGGGGCAAGAATGCAGTGAGGTAATGACCAAGGAAAAGCACCCTACCTCAACTTACCTAGATATAGTGTGAGATGGGGCACTAAGCACATGGGAAGTCCGAAACATTTATGGTATATAACGCATTTATGTGTGAATGAACCCCTTAAATCCCGCCCCATTTGCTCTTGACATGGATCGCGTGTCCAAGTGATTTACACTTCCAAGTATGTAAATCACATTTAATAGAAAGGACAAGATATGATAACCTTGGACCTTGGGAAAAGGGAAGTGAGGATGATAGTATTAGCCGTATAACCACTACATTTGTCAAATGTTTCAATGGGACTGGACATTTTAGAAAACCCATTTTTCCTGTAAAATAGGACATTTACCGTGGTAAGGACAAGTTAAATGCTCCACTAACCCATATCTGGAGCATTAGGGAACTTTGGTACTTGGTATTATTCTTCTCATTCCCTACAAGAAATGAGAGAGTAGGAGGTCTTGCGGGGGTAGGATAACATGAGAAGTATTCTCTGGGTTAGTGCCTTTGGAAGATCTTGTGCTATCCCCTTGCTTCCCCACCTAACCATGCTTCTTGTCACTTGTCATTCCACACGTCTGTCCTCCCAGCTAGAGCCTTGTTGCAAACTCCCTTTGCAAACAATATTATCAGTCAAAATAAAAAAAAGTGCCGAAAGATGTACTTATATTGTTCATTCCCGAATGCTTTTTCAAATGATTTTCATGAATTTCGACTGTAATTTTTAGAGTTTTCAATCAATTTTTGTATGGGTAAAATGTATTGACCTCCCCTAAGGTTAGGTGTAATTACACGGACCTCCCCTGAGTTTCAAAAAGTTCCAATGACCCCCCTAAGGTTTGCTTCCGTTAGAAAACCAACGAAAATTGTTGACATCAACCACTAAATTTCTAAAAATGCCCACTTTCCCCTTGTTTTCCCCTTGTTGTTGTTGGTAATGACCTCCCTTAAGGTTTGACATAATTACAAGGACCTCCACTAAGATTTGAAAAATGCCAACGACCCCCCCCCCCCCATCCCAGATTTACATTTATGTGCGAACACATCCCTTCTAGAAACCGCTGACATCAGCCACTAAATTTCAAAAAATGCCCACTTTTCCATAGGGCCAATTACATAACAGATTTTGAAAAAGTGACCGTTGGATTAAATTAACTTATGAATTTCGTTCTCCCCAAAAATCACAATGATCCAACCGTAGGTTTTTAAAAAAATTGACTGTGAAAAACCAGTGGCATTTTAAACAACAAAAAGTCACAATTTTTCACAATGACATTTTTCAAAAACCAACCGTTAGATCACTGTGATTTTTGGCGAGTATGAAATTCATAAGTTAATCTAATTCAAAGGTCAGTTTTTCAAAATATGTTCTACAATTGGTCCTATAGAGGCCATCTTACATAACTTTGTGTAAGGTGCACCTTATAAAAGACTCCCTGATAAATAAATAAATAAATATATATATATATATATATATATATATATATATAAAGAGAGACAGAGAGTGAAATGATCCATTTAGCTTAAAGTCAGCAAATGCTCCATGGCCGAGATCTTCTCGGTCATGGAGTGAGATCTATAAGCCATGGAGTGTTTGCCAACTTTAATAAAGTCAACAAAATGCTAACAAGATCATATATATATATAGATAGATAAGAGAGACAGAGAGTGAAATGATCCTGTCAGCTTAAAGTCAGCAAATGCTCCATGGCCGAGATCTTCTCGGTCATGGAGTGAGATCTATAGGCCATGGAGTGTTTGCCAACTTTAATAAAGTCAACAAAATGCTAACAAGATCATTACTATATATAAATATAGTATAAAAAATACAATTCACATAAAGACTTTGAAGACATCAAAATATAATACACATTTGCATTAGCAAATGTAATATACAAATTGGTTCAATTGTGACTTTTTAAAAAGTTATCAAAATAAAATCTCCTCTACTCCATAATGCATATTAATAAAATAAAATATCCTCTCTATAATTGCTAATAAAATATTCCAACTTTGGAGGTCTGTAACTTTTTCATTTCAAAGCCAAATTGAGTGATTCAAATTATTATGGAAAGCTCATATATTCTAATTTGGCACTCGTAGAGTGGTGTACAACACCTCCCTCAAAATCTCAGAGAAAAACATGCTTAAAGTAGGTAGTTTGCCAAATTTTTGCAACTTTTGTACCTTGAATTTTGAGGGAAATACTAATGTGGTCCCTAAACTTTATTTTGCTCGATTTAGTTCATGAATTTTAAAAGTTGTACCAATGTAAAACATTGACTGACGGAACCAACATTCCATTAGTCAAATGTCACATGGCTATCTCGTGGGTCTCACGTGGCAACCACGTGGATCTGATGTGGCTTAAGTTACCATTGATTGGACACCTTAAGATACTAAAATATCATTAATCAGCCAACTTAAGCCATGTTAGACCTGCGTGGTTGCCACACAAACAGCCACGTGACCGCACGTGATATTTAACTAACGAAATGTAGGTTCCGTGAGTCGATGTCCTACATTGGTACAACTTTTAAAATTCATGGGTTAAATCAAGCAAAACTAAAGTTTGTGGACCACATTTGTATTTCCCTGAAGGGTACAAAAAGGTCATTAACCTTATTTTTAATAGAAACTCGAATCACTCGATTTGTTTGAAACAAAAAATTTACAAGCTTTCAAAGTTGGGGAAAAAATCATATTTTTCTACACAAAAATGACTTGAAAAAATGTGATTTTTTTCCCAATTTTGAAGGCATATAACTTATTCATTTCAAATCTAAATTGAGTAAGTCAAGTTGCAATCGAAAATATGCCATGAGAGCTTTCAATAGCAACTTGAATTACTAAAATCGAAGTTTATGTGGGAGATATGATCCTTTAAAGTACGCTTGTTAATAGGGGAGGTCGTTGAAAATATGTCAAACCTTAGAGGAGATCGATGTAATTTACATTTGCAAAGAAATGAGAGTATTTTAGTCATTTTATAAACCTATTGATGGAAACTTTAATGGAGGGGAGGTGTTTGCACATAGCAGCAAACCTTAGGGGAGTCATTGGAATTTTTTGAAACTTAGGGGAGGTCTATGTAATTACACCTAACCTCAGGGGAGGTCATGCATTTTACCCAAAATTTGCTTGTTCTAATTTTATGAAATTATTATTAGATTTTTTTTTGGTTACATTTCACTTGCCTCTTTCACTTAAATTTTTTAGTACTTTTATACATTTTTCTAGATCTTTTAAATCTCCCTCTTAACTAAACATTTTATCTTTTCCAACTATTTATGATATTAACCACATTTTTTTGTATTTCCAAATTAAAAAGAAAAAAAAAAGAAATTTAAGAGAGAGAGAGAGAGAGAGAGAGAGAAGAGAAATATTACAATTCTTAGTTCGATTCCGAAGACTAGCAATCGATCAATTCTATAGTCACAACTAGGGCAACTTCATCTAAAAAAAGCTAAGAAAAGCCATACGATAAAAGGACACAATATTTGAAAGGACTTACCGCCACCAAATAGCATCCTAAAATTTAACCTTATTACCCAGCCAATGTTTATCCAATTAAGGAAAGGAAAGATCGAGTACCTTGACAGAAATTTCTAAGAGGCTTAATGACTTTCTTTATCACCTTGAATAATGTCCAATCAATTGGGGGTGAAACCACTTTTTCTCAAGATCACATCATGCCACAATCTACTCAATTCCATTGGAAATCTCCACACCCACTTGCTTCGTAAACACTCCGCCCACTAGATTTTTAGTCTGCAGCATAACTAAACAATCCTATTAATGATCTTTTTCCTCCTCATGCATAGCCAAAGAAAGTATTTGCAGCTTTCCTATCCTATTGGTGACCTTAACACAAATTTCAACGAATATAAAGTAAAGTGAAAAATTGGAGCACAAGGGATTAATGTGTATCTAGCAACTAGCAATTCTCATCTTCCAACTTGCAAGATCCCCAATAATCTTTTCCAATACTGGGTCCCAACATTCAAAGGATTCAGTGTTTGCCCACCAAGGAAATCAAAATACTTGATGGGCCAATTGCTAATATGCAACCTAGGACATCAACCAAGGACTCTAACCTAGACAATCCAATGTTGATGCCAGCAATGATGCTCTTATCCAGATTTATTTATAATCCCATTATTAATTTCAAAACAAAATAGTGTGAGCTTAAGGTTGTCCATTTTCACTGAACAAACTAAAAAATGAGTGAAGAATAGAAAAGAGTAATGTCATTTGCAAACTAGAGTAGAGACAATGCTATCCTACCCCTTTTTACATAAAATCTTTCGATCAATTTCACCTCATGCTCCCTTGAAAAACAATTGACTGAAGCCATCATCTTTTGAGGTGATGTGAAAAGCGAAAAAGGTTCACCATGACAGGTATTTTTAAAGACTTTAAGCCAACCTTTTGCTAAATAAATGCATAACTAACTGAGGAGATGCACCCATAAATTAGCATAAACCATTTTCCACAAGCACATGAATGATGAATAAGAAAGTTCCATTCCATTTAATTATAAGCCTTACCTAAGTCAAGCTTGATATCCACTCCTTCAAATTTCTCCTCCTCCACAAATTC
>JAESVK010000153.1:2140488-2166096 GCA_017140935.1 Hamamelis virginiana | reverse complement strand
GGTGAGAGAGATACCTCCAAAATAAGCTTGCACAATTAGTGCACTCACTCATGCATACACTGTCAGTTAGGTCAGCATTTAAGAATGATGATATTAGAGATCTTATCTATGTGCTTTCAATATTGCCTATTAGGCAAAATTAGGACAATTCAATTACCTTACCCTGCAGAAATGACTATCATACTATAAAGTTATTGACAGTATTCATGGGAACTCAAGGACACATGTTACATCTTTCATCAAAACCACTGCATCTTGTTGACTATCCAAAGCTTATCTACAGAAAAGAAGGAAGTTTTCCACTTTTTGTATTTAGTTAAGACAACATTCAATGTCAAAAAAAGATGGGTATTATTCCTTTATCTGAAATATTTTATTTTAATCTAAAATTCCCAGGTCATTCGCAATACTGGGCCTGTAACAAAATGTATGAGCAAAACTACAAAAACAATATCTGCCAAAAAAAAGAAAGTGTATAAAATAACAAAGCTTAGAAAGAACGCTAACTTGAGTGGCGAAAGAAATAAAAATCTTACCTTTAGCATATACAAGATTGTCTCTGCTTCACTAATCAGAGGGCGCATTTTCAATAGCCTTGGACAAGATTCAGCTGATCCATTTATTCGCTTGACCTCTCCAGCTAAACACATTCTAAGTCTTAGACAGTTAGCCTGACGATGCTCCACCAATGCAAACGCATAGGCACTTGGGAGTTCTGTAACCTCTTGAAACTGCAACAGTTAAACCTTTTAAACACTTATGAATTTAAGATATCATAACCAATTCTGTTAAGCAATACATAAGACTTCGTCTGGCTGCCAAGAATCTGGAGGGAAAAAATAATAAATGAAACCTTATAATTCAATTAAATTGGTTCCCAAAAATGCAAAAATCGACAAAACTAAGTTGAGTTTAGTAACTTTATATAAAATAAAATAAAAAAGACCTCAAATTTTATTTTCTCCAGGTTTTTTTTCGGGGGGGAGGTGGTATAATGTACAATTGCTCAGAAAAATAATGAAAAAAAAAATGAAGTGATGATAAAATCCAAAAAATGTCACAGTTTTTCTCAAAACTGCGACAAACTGTCACATTTTTCATATAGTTTGTTCAGAGTTGGTGTTTTGAAAAATTGACCATTGTATCAAAGTGATTTTTGGCATGCATGATGTGTATAAGGAGAACGTCTAATCCAATCCAATCCAACTGTTGGTTTTTCAAAATACTTATCCCACGTTGGGTTTTGCAAACCAGGTGTCAAATGATGGGTAAGAACTACGCGTCATCGAACCAGCCATTTCAAACACAATTAGTCAATTACCTTGTCCCTTTTTTTTCTTTTTTTTTTTCTCCTTTTATTGGGTTAACAACAGGACTTACATAAGAAAGATGACATTAGCGAGTAAAACTGCATCCATAAGAAAGATGAAAGAAATTAGGAATTTATTGAACTACCTTGGCTCTAGAGAGCAATAAAAGATCATTCTGTGATATTAAATCACCCTCCTCTGATTTATATACCACCACCGGGAAGTGAAACTCATCAGCCTCGCTGCATTCCTTGATTGCTCCAGGTTTCCATTCTGTCACTGCAATACAAAATACATATATTTTATAGAGAGGGGGTGGGGGAATTGCTTGCTGGATCACAAGCAAACCTCCAAACATCAATTAAAAATGAAGAAAATAATTTATCTTTGAATCTAAAGCTTTTGGATCACATTTCAAACCATAAAACATGAAAAATTAAATTAAATTAATTATCCATTTGGTTGGTAAGAAACAATAGGAAAATAAGGGAATAAATATTTGAATGTTAGATTATACACTATATAGGAGCCACAAAAACAAAAATATCCACACAACTATGCCTAATACAAAACTATTTGCCTTAGTTTAAACGAGCTTTCCATATTTGAGAAACCAAATTAAAATAAAACACAAAATTGATAATATTCCTTTATGTTATATTCCTTGAAGTTTCTCAGCAACCAAACGGAGGCTAAAAACAGAGAAATAAAATACCTTCTTCGTCGTCTCGTCCTTGAACGATTTGAGCTTTGACTTCTTCAAATAGAAGAGGCTCAAAAGTTTCAAGGTAGTCATTAATATCTTTATATTTATCCTTCACTTGCTTCAGACCCGAAGCACTTCCATTAACAATGTCTTTGCTATTTTTCTGCTTTGCAAAATCACATTAATCAAAACATGCACTTACACACACACACACAAACACAAACACACACACACACACACACAGATTACGTTGGATTCTTTGAGGAGGCGGAAATAGTCCCAACCGAGGATTATTTTGCAGAAACGAACAACACAGGCTTCTTCCTGAAGCTTATTTTTATCCACAGCCATCCCTCGCCTCCTCCGCGCGAACAGAGAAAGAGAACGAGAACGAGCACTCTTTTAAAGTTGCAGGATTTATAATGAAGACGGCCAATGAGATGTGTGGCTTCGTTAACTCATCAATCAAGGTTAACGGAGGGTTTCTTCTCCCAAAACGGCAGCCACTTCATGCGTTTTTAACCACAACCTTTAGATGCCCCCAAACTGCGTGCCTGTCAGCCATCCAACGGTTGATCACTACCTGCTGATCAAAGTTGACGGTGTTAAGCTATATTTCTAATAACCGAACACTTCTTCTGCGGAAATTTTTTTTTTTATTTTTGAAACGTACTGAACTCTCTCTTCCTCACGCTTCTCACTGCAGCAATGGCGTTTTGAGGCAATCTGCAAGTATCATAGATCAAAGCATAAATTTTGAATATGGAAGTTGTATAATCACTATATACATATAACTCAAAGCATAAATTTTGTAAGCATCATAGATCAAAGCATAAATTTTGAACATGGAAGTTGTATAATCACCGTATACATACATATATATATACATACTCATTCTACGCAGAACAATCCCATCTTCTCCAACAATATTCAATGCCCCTACTATTCTTCACTTCCCAAATCTTTATTACCCCAATTCCATAAATCCTATTAAATTTATCTCTCATTCATCAAAACACCCACATAAAGAGAGAAAATACCTCAGAAAATTCAATTTCAGAACCATTTAAGACATACCCATAACCTGAAATCTTGTTTTTATCAAGGTATTGATCTCTTGGGTGCTGCTGATCATCGGTCTATCGCCATGGATAAAGCTCTTGTTAAATCTGCTCTCTTTACATCTATTCTAATTTCTCTGTTTATATCATCCTCTGTTCAAGCTTGTCTAAGCTACACCTTCTCCAACAATGCCGGGAAGAGAGAGAGTAAATGTGAGTTGTGAAGAGAGGAAATTCATGTGAATGGTGAAGAGGGAGAGCAACCACAGTGGGTTGGTTCGTGGGGAGAGAAAAAGAGATGAAGATAGGCAAAGAGGTGCCAAAACGGCAGCCACTTCATCCGTTTTTAGCCACAACCTTTAGATGCTCGAAACTGCGTGTGTTACCCATCTGACGGTTGATTACTACCTGATAATCAAATCTCATATCACCAGCAAATACAGACGCCAGTTGAAGTAACTAAAGGGCTTAAACCCATATAATAGGGTCGGTAGTTCTCGAATTTTTCCTAATTTCATTCTATTTTTATTAAAGTATATTTCTTAAAAATGTTGACATTGTTTTTTAAAAAATTGGCCAAAATCACTTTACTTTCTCTAGTTCTTTCAAAAGATCTCATGCCAAAAGTCTTTTTGGCATAAAATAGACAAAAATGCCCTCTTTCAACACCACCTACTCCCCCTAATCCCAAGTTCACTAAAATGGATCCCGAAATTCACTACGCCTTATCTCCAAGTTCACTACGTCGAATCTGGAGTTCACTATGCCGGAATTTGAATTCACTACGCCAAATGGAGTTCACTGCGAGAAAGAGGAAAGAGAAAATAAAGAGATAATGGAGTTCACTGCCCCATGTGATGCTGTTAATCTCCACCTTCTCTATAGTGTTTACCAAAACGGAGTTCACTACACCAGTGATTAATCCATGGAGCTACAAGATCTCAATTATAGAGCCAAATCCATATTGTATTTGCTGAGGATGTAGGATTTGGATTTTATTGCATTTCACGCACTGATTTTCAATTGATCATCAAAAGTGGTGTTCAAAGCTGATCGTACCAAACAAAGGAGGTTATTCATTGTTAAAAATCAATATTTAAATTTATAAAGAACTCATATTAAAACCTCAATTTATTGAAAAAGTGATTAAGCACGAGTATCGTCTACAGGGATCAAAACCTGAGTTATGAGAAACCTAATGAATTCATCTTTAGTTAACAAAGAGCATTTTGTTGATTAAATGGTTGATTAAGGCTAATTAAAGTAAAACAAATCAAATTGGTTAGTTGATGAGAGAAAAATCAAAAATAAAAAGACCTTGGATAATTCGAATCCATTTATTCTTCCATTTATCAAATGGTTAACTTGAATTAGGGTTTATAGTTGTTTTATGATTGTTGATGACTTAGACTACAAGAATAAATCATCAAGAATGTCATGCAAATAAGAAATTAGTAAAATTCATCCAAACGAGGCATAACCTGTCAAGCAAGGCATATACAACCTATCCAAGTAAGGCATGAACAAACTAAATTCATATAGGCATGTTCGATTAAAACCATTGCACAAGTAATGTAATTGAAATCACATAAAAGAATTGTATTGAATAGATAAATCAATATAAAACGGAGTACATAAAAAGCGATCTCCCAAAAGTTGTACAATCATCATAAACTATGTAAAAATCAAAAGTCAAATCAAACCATTTAATAAATTAAAGAAAAAGCTTCATCTTATACCACTACAACAAATATAGCTATTTACGACGTTTATGTATAACGCCGTAAAAAGTGGTAATTTAAGTCAAAAATCCCGTGTTTTTAAAAAAAGTAGTAAAAGCATTAATATTCACGGCATTTTTTAAACGTCGTAAAAAGTATAGGTATTAATGGCGTTTTTCAAACGCCGTAAAAGTTGTATTTGTTGACGGCGTTTAATAAACGTCGTAAAAAGAAGTATTCACGGCGTTTTTCAAATGCCGTAAAAGGTATAGGTATTCACGGCGTTTTTTAAATGCCATAAAAAGTTTTATTATTAACGGCGTTTTTTAAACGTCGTAAATAAGATGCCGCGAAATATCCCATTTTCTTTTCTTTTCCCTCTTTTTCTTTTCTTTCCCCGCGCCCTAATTTTCTCTCAGTCGAAAACCTCACTCTCAAGCCCTTCATCTCTGCTCTGCCGTTCACCGGCCCCTTCATCTCTGCTCTGCCGTTCACCGGCCCATGGAAGCCTCGCCGCCGTTCACTTCCTGATCTCACCGCCGTTCACATCCTGATCTCACCGCTGATCTTTTGCTACTCCCCTTTCTCTCTTAAGTCTTAACTCCCACTCTCTATTCTCTCTTAGCCAAACCCTAGCAATGGTAACCCCGAGGTGTCGCATCTAGGTTGAAGGAGTGGAGAGATCCGCGTGGTGTTCTCTGACCGGTCTCAGGCGAGTGGAGAGCCTGAGGTTTCCATCTGGGTTGAGGGAGGTGGTATATGCTGAGAGAGCTTGAGGCGGCCAAACCCTAGCACGGGTAACCCTGAGGTGTCGCATCTGGGCCTGAGGTGGCCGTGAACGTTTTGCTTAATAACAGGTATTCATTTTCTTAATCATTATATATTCTCACAATTTTGATTTTTATAATAAATTATAAGCAGAATCAGAGTATCTGAAATGTTTGTTTTGAAAAATATGGGATAGCAATGGGGTTAGGGTTATGGAAGTAGGGTTTAGGTTTGAAAAATATGGAAAATAGGGGTTGGTTGTGAGTTTAAAACACCACCTTCTGTTTTGCTCAATTTTGGAATCCTTTTAGCTGATATATTTGTCATTGGATTGGGCAATTGTAGATAAAATTGTGTGGTAGGAGTGAAATCCTATGTGTTTTTGCAGAGTGTGTTGGATTTGGACAGTCAATGTCCATTTAATACTCACTACAAAAATCTTCTATTTTAGAACATTAATTAGTTGTGTAGATTTTGGAATTTTCATTTATTAGTTAAGGCTTCATTTTCCTTGAGGATTACTCCATATTTGTGGATTAAATAACTGTACATTACCACTTATAATGTCTAATTATGTTTGAGAAGCCTTTTTTTCCACTATCAAATTATTGTTCCCCTGTTCGAAAAGTTTTTCCCCCCTCCTGTTAATAACTTTTCCTTGTTTCAAATAAGATTAAAAATCTCCACTTTAACTTGGTCTTTTTGTTTCATTTATTACATGCTTCAATGTCCAGTGTATTCCTGAAACCTCTCATGAGATAGCTTGATTCTTATAAGTATATGAGCTATTTTCTTCATTCTAATTTATGGTTAATAGATTTGTTTCTTTTTTCTTATATTTTTTCTTGTTCTTCTAACTATGCTATCTATTTAATGTTATATGATTGATACCCAAACAATCCATATGTCGATCTTCATCGCTGGTATTTATAGTTTTCACATTGTATTATGTAGGGATTTGTCAAACAATCAGTTATCTGGGTCCATTCCGAAAAGTTTGGCTTCTTCAAATCTGCAACTTGTGTAAGTAGTATGCCCTATACTAATATCTGGGTCCATCTTTTTACGGCGTTTAATTTTTACGATGTCGTTATGATTTAATTATTTATTTATCTTTTTAGCTTTGTTGCAGCAGCTATTGGTTATGAGTATGGATTTTGGCGATTTGAATTTGTATGTTTTGATTTCATTTGTTAAATTCGATATTATTTGCTCATCGGGCTACCCTCTGGTTGGTTGCTAGGAAAATGGAAGGAAATGAAAATTTTGAGTGTTATGATTTTTGGTGTTTGTCTGTGTGTTTTTAAATGAAAAAAATCAATTCAACTAAACCAAACAATTGTATTCAGCTCAACTTAATTGGATGAGCTGAGCTGAGCTGAATCAAATTCCTTGAAAAAATATATTCAAGGAATACGATTTTTGTGGTGGACATGATTTTTCCGCACATGAGGTCCTCACTTCACTTGTCTCAAAACCTGCGAACCTGCGCTCTAACATGGAGCTTGCCAAAAGACCTCCAATGCCAAAGTCAATTTAATCTAAAAAATAGAGGTGTTTGAGCTGTACTGGGGATAGAGTGCATACCTCCATTTGTCTGATGGGTTCCCCTTCTTATAGATGAGGTTGTTTCTCTTTTTGGGACAGATGAAGTACATGTCCTGTTAGCCCCTTACTTTGGGCCGTGCTTATGCCAAGTAAGGTCTATTTGCAGGTTGTTTTATCTTTAGGCCATGCCCTGTGCTGGCTTGCTTGTATTCTATGTCAGGTTATAGGTGATTTGTAGGGCCTGTTGACAAGTCAAATTAGCTTCTTTCCTTGTGGAATTCTTTTGGGTATGATCTATTTGTAGGTTGCTTTTTTGTTAGGCCACATCCTGGGCATGGCTCTCTTCTGTTCTTTGTTAGGTTATAGGTGATTTGTGGGCTCAATTGACTAAACGAATTAACTTATTTCCTTGTGGAATATTTTTGGCTCCCACATTGCCTCCCTTTTCTCCTTCTCCGGAGGTTTGTTTTGGGGAAAGGGAAACACTTCTCTTTTTTGGACTCTTTTCCAGGTCTAGATGGAATTTCAAGCTATAGAGATTTTTGGTCCCATCTTTTGGATAACGATAAGGCTTTTTATGCCCTTAAGCTGGTGAGCTAGAGATTGTTGGACTGATTTACAAGTAATGTTTGAGATTTATGTGCTTTCGATGTGTCGAGGTGGGAGGCTTGTTTAAGAATTTTTTGCCCAACTTTGTGTTAGGGCTTTACGTGTTCCTTATTTCTTTGGATAAAATGTTGTATTGTGCTGTTATATAGTTTTAATCAAGATATATACCAAGTAAAGTTTTGAATTAAAATTTGTAAGAGGGATCTTATGCATTTATTTCCCATGATAAATACTTGATGGATCTAAATGATACGGCAATATTGTCATTTAATGTTTCTTTTTTATTTTGTTTTATTGTTTTGAATTGTTTGTTGAAGCTCACAATTACTAGATAATGCTTAGCTCGTTTCGGTTATCGTGCATGCTCTAATATATACAATATTTAGGTTTGTAAGTAGAGGAAAATTTTGCAAACATGGATATTTGTCCTGTTACTTATTAAGTTATTATCATCAAACAATGGATTTAGTCTAGTTCTTCTTTTCTTTTTTCTTTTTCTTTTTATTTTTTGGTTTTCCTAAATAATTTTATTGATGGTTCTCACTCTTAATTCTATTATATTATAGATTTCCACCTTTTTTTTTAAAAAAAAAAAAAAAAAAAAAAAAGGTCCATGAAATTGCTACTGTGAAATTAAACTAGTTCTCTGAGCAAAAGCGGTCTTGAATTGAAATTAGCAACTCGTAGTTCTCATTTAGTGGATAATTCTGTAACAATTGCCTAGTCGGTAATGGGAAGGAGTTGGAGCACACTCACTGCAACCAATGATCATCTCACAGTTAAGTTTTGAACTAAGCTCCCCACTAGCAATGCAGAGTTTGACAAGAAAATTCATCTCATGGTTGGTATATTTGGCATCTAACCTTATAGTCTGTGGTATATTTACTGACACATTTAAGCAGGTTAGTCAATGAGGTGGTTTATGATTTTCAGTTCTAAAGAACACCATATAATTTTAGAATATTTTGGTGAACCTCCTTTCTGAAATGTAAAATTTTGCCTTCATTTTGTTCTCTATTAAAACCTTTACATGAATTTTGGTGAGCATTTCATTATTAACGTTGAAGATGAGATTGTACTTTGTGTGTGTGTGTGTGTCCCTTTATCCAGGTGAACGACAACCTTTTGAATCGCTTAAACCCAATAAATTCAAGCCTCGATATAACCAATCCTATTTAAGGGAATGCTTCATGGTCCAGACTTTAACTAACTAGGTCAGCCATTTGACCTACGTTTAATCATATGTCAGACACTTCTCCCTATTGACCTTTGGCGTGCTGGACACTTGTGGACACAAATTTTAAATTCTTTGTTTCAACTGTTTTCTAGTTACCTAGCTTTGATAATGGAAACACCTTTTAGTTTGTGAAAGATTTGAAGCATCACATATGAATGATTATGGCTTCACTATTTTTGAGCAAAACTTTATTGTTTGTATGGGAAATATGAACTATTGACTAAGTTAAAAAACTCAAAGAGAGAGAGACTTGAACTATCTTATTTAATCCATGAAATTAAAAGATATCCATACTAATATCTGCAACTTTTCTTATTTGTGAAACATATGATATTTTGCTTGCTTTATTTGTTTATATATTTTGACTTGTGAGAAATCTATGGAATCTAAAATTCTTATTACACATAGGATACTCTATATTTTCTTAATGATTATTCCAACTATTTGTCCAATTTCATGACAATTTCTGACCGGTCTCTTTTCTAGCCTTCTATGTCTAAAACATCAGTCTAATCTAAATAGGAAGTTCATGACAACTTCTAAGAACTAGGAGTTATCAATAAAATAAATAAGAAAACAATTGGTGTTCATAGATGTTGCTAAGAAAACAAATAAGACATGAAATCTAGTGCTTTTTCTCTTGAATCTGATGGATTATTTGTAAACTTACACATGCATCCTACTTGTTTATTTCAATTTGATAGTAACTGACCTTGACAAGTTTTGAGACCCTTTTCCCTTTTTTTTTTATCATGTTCATTTTCTTCACTTACCCATGAAGCACATTAGATTGGTGGAATGCATCTTGTGGGTAGGGTGGCACAAAATTGAAAACATAACTGAAAACCCATTTATGTACTTAAAAAGGCAATTATTACTTCTCTTTTAGAATTTTGACGATTCCTTTTATATTTTAGATGGGTGATTATAGTGTTCTAGCTGTTAGGAAGGAGTTGAAGGTGGTAGATATCATATTGTATGCACATTTCTTTCGTAATTATTGATTTCTCCCATGTCTAATAGATATTGTATCGTTTGTAGTGTTCGAGTTAGGGTGAAGAGGTTGGAATCTCACTATGGATAAGGATTGGTTGCATTTTAGTCGTTTTTCGACCGAATATGAATCTGGAGCACGTAGGTTCATTGGAATAGCTAGAGCAAATTCAAAAAATGCTGACATGATCTCATGCCCTTGCACTAAGTGTCGGAACTTACATCACCAAAATTTTAGTACAGTGTTTGAGCACTTGGTGATTAAAGGGATGGATCCTACGTACACCACGTGGGTTCTTCTCGGGGAAAAACCTCCAAGTGCGTCTTGTGAACAAAAAGGTGTTGATATGACATGGACACATAGAATGTATAGAGATGCACATATAGATGAGACAGGTGATAGAGATGCAGTTATGGATGAGACAAGTGATGTTTTAAAAGACACAAATAAGAGAAAAGAGCCGGATTTCATGCATCTGTTAGTAGAAGCTGAGACGCCTTTGTATCCTGGTTGTAAGAAATACACACGGATTTCGGCAGTTGTGGTATTATTCACGCATAAAATGACAAATGGTCTAACTGACAAAAGTTTTAGTGAACTCCTGGAGATCCTTTGTGACATGCTCCCCTTTGATAACACACTTCCCAATTCTATGTACTCGACGAAGAAGTTACTTAGTGCATTTGGTTTAGGGTTTGATAAGACACATGCATGTATGAAGGATTGTTGTCTATTTACGAAAGATAATAAGGACAAGGAGGAATATCCAAAATGCGGTTCTTCAAGGTGGAAAGTGAACAAACGGTCTGAAAAGATTCAAAAAGGAGTCCCAGCAAAAGTCTTGCATTATTTTCCAGTAATACCAAGACTTAGGAGGCTTTTTATGTCACCGAAAATAGCTGAACAACTAACGTGGCATTCCACTCATAGAAGTACAGATAATAAGATACGACATCCGGTTGATTCTTTGGCTTGGAAACGCATCGACCAACAATGGCCATCTTTCGCATCTGAGCCGCGAAATATTAGATTTGGTCTTGCAGCTGATGGGTTCAATCCTTTTGCAAATCTTAGCACTTCATACAGTTGCTGGCCAGTGATACTTACTATATATAACCTTTCTCCATGGCTATGTATGAAAAAGGAGCAATTAATGTTGTCTTTACTTATCCCAAGGCAAAAGCAACCAGGGAATAACATTGATGTGTACTTGGAGCCACTTTTGGATGATTTGAAGGAGCTGTAGAATAACGGTGTGGGTGTCTATGATGCGTTTAGTAAGTCCAACTTCACTCTGAAGGCAGTTTTGATGTGGACAATTAATCATTTCCCAGCTTATGCAAACCTGTCTGGTCATAGCACAAGGGGGAAGAAGGCATGTCCTGTGTGTAGTGTTGGCACTTGTTCAAAATGGCTGCATTATAGTCACAAGTGGGCGTACATGGGCCACCGGAGGTTTCTTGCACCCGACCATCCATATAGGAAGAAAAGAAGTTGGTTTAACGGAAAGAAAGAACTCAAACTGAATCCCAGACCCGTAACTGGTCGTGATGCTTGGCATGCAGTAAGTAATTTTCAAAATGATTGGGGGAGGAAAGAAAAGGGGAAAAAAAGAGGAAGATAAATGTCATCAAGCCACCCACGCCTTGGACAAAGAAGTCTTTATTTTTTTAGTTACCATATTGGGAGGTAAGTAATAGTAGAATTATTTAACGTCTTACTGTCAATTTTTATTTAATAGTTGGCATTACATTTTATTAAACCAACATTTTTATCTTTCTAAATGGTGTTGTAGGATTTACTTTGCACAACTTAGACGTTATGCACATAAAGAAGAATATTTGCGAGAGTCTAGTTAATACATTGTTGAATGTGACGGGAAAGTCGAAGGACAACGCTAAGTCTCGTGCAGACTTAAAGAAGTTAAATATTAGGCACGCTTTGCATATGGATGAGGGTGTAAGGTCCTTGCTTCCAGCGCCTCACACCTTATCGAAAGCAGAGAAAAAGCTTTTTTGTTCTAGGCTACGAGACTTAAAGCTACCCGATGGTTATTCCTCAAATATCGGGAATTGAGTCTCAGTAGAGGAGTGCAAAATAGTAGGTCTCAAGTCCCATGACTGTCATGTATTGTTGCAGCAGCTATTACCTGTAGCATTGAGGGAATCTTTACCAAAGGGCACAAGAAATGCAATATTCCGACTGTGTGCTTTCTTCAATGAACTATGCCAGCGGGTGTTAGACAGAAATAGAGTCGAGGTGCTTGAACACAATATTGTAGAGACTCTATGCATGTTTGAGAGATACTTCCCTTCATCATTCTTCGATATTATGATTCACCTATCAATCCATGTGGGACGGGAAATGCGTCTTTGTGGGCCAGTCCAATATCGCTGGATGTATCCATTCGAGAAGTGGTCCACTATCATTTTATTTGTATATCTTTGCACTTCATAGTGTTTATAGTATCACAAGTTAACAACTGATTTTATTTTGCATTTTTAGATACATTAAGATACTTGAGGGATATGTTAGGAATCGTGCGCGACCTGAAGGATGCATAGCTGAATGTTATACAGCTAAAAAGTGCATGGATTTCTGCAGTGGGTACATTAAACATGCAGCTAATATAGGTTACAAACATGCTTGAAACGAAGAAGTGGAACATGAAAGAATATTAGAAGGACATCCACTATCGAAGGGTGTGGAATCAATTATGCCTGATGATATGTTACAGATTGCCCACCTTTAAGTATTGAGAAATACTGCAGAAGTGGAACCATACTCAGAGTTAGTACCATAATTATTTCCACCATTTATATTTGTATTTGTATATGCCCGACACCTTATACAATTGTCTTATATTCTCACTTCTTATTAGCATGCATGTGGAAGAGCTAAAGCGTTCGGAGAGGCATTTATCAAGGAATGAAACTTTGCTACAGAATTTACACAACGAGACCTTCTGCAATTGGTTAAAGGAGAAGGTTCGTTCGAGTGATAGTAGCGTGTCGGATACACTGCGTTGGCTATCTCTTGTTCTTAGAAAGCATATAAAGTCATATTCGGCCTACGTAATCAATGGACAACGATTTCACACAAGGCGCGCCATTAGGGAGACACAAAATAGTGGAGTTTCCATTGATGCAGAAACGGTGTGTCGATCAAGTGCAAGGGACAATGCTCAAGTGGTTGGGAAGATTTCTTATTACGGGGTTATTGAAGACATAATTCTATTGGACTACTACAGATTCCAAATCCCAATATTCAACTGTGCATGGGCAAACATTGTGAATGGTATTAAAGTTGACGATGGCTTTACATTGGTTAACCTTGAACACGGACTTGGTCAATTTGAGAAAGATCAGTTCATTCTAGCTTCACAGGCAAAACAAGTGTTTTATTCTAAGGACATAAAAGGTTTAGCTTGGAATGTTGTGCTAAAAGCACCACCTAGGGGCTTTCACGAATTGGAGATGTTTGATGAGGATGCTTACATGCCACATAATCCAATTGATGTAGTAAGACTTAATTTGAACCCCATAGAAGAATATGAACATTATGTAAGGCCTAATTGTGAGGCCATTGAAGGAAGATGAATGAATATTGTTTAAGGTCAATTTGTGAAGCCACACTATGTAATTAACTGGTTTTGGTACTTATGGGCATTGTATTGAATTTGATGGGCATTAATGTAGGTTTTCTTGATTAGACTAAATTATATAACCTTTTGTTAAAGCTTATTCCAATTATTTACCTCTTTATGTGTATGAGATACTAAAATGTGTATCTTTTATGGTTGCATTACATTTATTATTCACATTTTTGCTCTGTATCATATTTGTGCCCTTTTATTGTTTTATAATTGTGTGACATTCTAATCGTTTTATATTTTTCCATTTTGTTTGCCTCAAATCAGATCTTTGAGTTCTTATAACGATGAAGAACAACCAAAAAGGCGAGGTAACTATTACTATAGCTTATTGTTTTATAATTATGATTACTATATTGCCAACATCCCAAAGTTATTTACTCTAACCATTTAAATAATATTTTTCCATTTTGTTTACAGAGTTCTAAAAAGGGTGGAAAGAAGGCTCAGTTAGAAAGGGATGCAGTCATAGCGGCTGTCTTGCTAGAGGGCGGAGAATTGGGCCCGAGACAAGATTCTTCATATTCTTCTGATGAATCTGAAGAAGTGGAACATGAAGATTTAAGGGTGGATCATGACCCTAAAGGAAAAGGAATAAAAGTCAAGAAGGGGAGAGGACGTGCGAAATTGAAAATTGATGAAGACCAAGCAGATGTGTATTTCAATGAAAGGCGTCAACCAATTGATAAAAATTCACAACCTTTCTCTACTTTCTTAAGGCGTTTGGCAAGAGAGCAAGTGCCAATCATTTATGATGATTGGCGTAATGTTGACGATGATATCAAGAAACGGTTGTAGGTTTTAGTGAAGGTATCTTATAGATATAAAATTTAACTTAACACGTATTTATTTATGTTTTAAATGTAACTAACTAAAAGTTTTGCTTCTATGACATTGCAGCAAAGGTACATAATGAAAGTTGATGCCTACCAGTATGCTATGTCCAAAATGGGTAAATTTTTGCTGGATGAGAGATACAATTTGACCCGTGCGTTAAGAAAACCCAAAAAGGGACAGACTGAAGAAAGCATCAGGCCGAATTATGTTTCCTTGGATCACTGGAAGCAATTTGTTCTGCAGCGAAAATCAAAACAGTTCAAGGTTTTTGTCACTTTTGTATTTAGAGAAAAATGTAATTTTTGGGCAATTTTAGTTTATGATTGTATTTCTTTTTTGTAAACATATTTTTGTTTTTTTGAACAGGATAAAAGTGACAAAATAAAAGATGTGCGGTCGCATAAGAAAATAGTACACCGCACATCCCGTAAAGGATTTGCTTGGTTGGAGCATGAACTGGTAATAAGTATTTCTTTTTGTAATCTTGGCACATGTACAATACTTTTTAAATGTATAACTCCCGAATTACTAATCAATATGGAATGTCCCATACATTAATTGTAGAAACATAATTGTACAGCTGAAGATCCACCAGTGGATTGAGTTTTAGTGTGGAAAAAAGGCTATGCTCCAAAAGACAAACCAGTTAGTGACTAAGTTGCCCAATATATTGTAAGTGATTTTCTCTTTTACATATGATGTAAATAGATATTGTAATATAAATATTAACAATGATACGTGCAGGAACAAATGGACCAATATTCACAATCTCCTGCAGGCCAAAACCCCACCGGCATTGACGATGATGCCCTAACTCACGTATTTGGTCGTGAGCGCCCAGGAAGAGTACATGGGATGGGGTTCGGGGTTACGCATGGTTCGCGCAACAATCCAATCAAACAGAACCAATCAAGAGATGAGAGATGAGATCCAGGAACTGAAGCAACAGGTAACCGAGTTGGGTGATTTGGCTGAAAGGTTAAGGGTGATTGAGGCAGCTCTGGCTACAGCTGGCATACAATTGGTAAGCGGACAACTTAGACATAAAATGTGAGATTAAAACATGTGATTTAGAACATAATTGTTTATAATGCAATATCCATACTTTTGCAGGGCCAGACACAAAGTAGTACAATGCCTAATGCAAACTCTAGTGGTCAGGTAAATTTGTATAAATCAAAATTGTTTATATATATGGTTTACTAATAGATCATCTAATGCTTTTTCCTCTCATGCTCTCAATGCTAGGCACAACACTCAGGAACAGAGGTTTAAGGTGGTGGTTCGTTGGAGAATGCGGCATGCACTTTGATGAATTGGACTGGGGAAAAAATTGATGTGGCACGGGGTCATATTTCATCTACAGATCCTACCAGTAGTGTGCAACACGTGCCACTTGGTTATGGTTACTGTAGGGTTTGGGTGGATGAAATACTAGTCAAAGAAGTGTCATTGTCTCATCCAACACGCGAGTTTTTAATCCTTGATGAAGCTTATGGAACTACAGTTGCTTGGCCAATGGATTGCATTCGGATTGATGGTTGACATGGAGAGGAGGTAAAGGGTTAAAATTTAAAGTACTATTTCTTACCATGTTACACTTGTGATTCATTTTTTGGGCAATATAAAATAGCATTCTAACGTAAAGTTTTTAGAACGAACAGTAAAGTAGTGTTATGCAGTATATTTTTATTTAGTTTGTCATGTCTTCTCTTTCTTATTCATGAATTATAATGTTTGTGATGTAATATTGAGATGCGTGGGAGACATCATTTGATTGTGGTGTTGAAATAATTGTGATTATAGAAGTGTTATGAACTCTTTTCTTGACAGGTGAAAATTTGGAAATGTTGCAAAAACAGACGAAATGCTGCCGGATTTTCATCTCAAAAAGCAAACATTAAATTACTTTTATTACGGTTATCTTAAATGATTTGTCATGTCATCTCAAACTTATTCAAAAAAGCAAACATTAAATTATTTTTATTATTATTATTATTATTATTATTATTTATTTCAAAAGCATGTAACATTCTCGTTATAGTAATAAATTTAGGGTCTTATTACATTTCATATCTTTTCAATCTATGTTTTCATTATTCTACAATTAACACATGCATGAATGAGATTATTGACTTTTCTGTAATTGCCTTGTCAACTCCAGGACCTTGCAAAGAAGACAAAAGAGCAGACTTGAGCTTTATGTGCAACTAAAAAAGGGTGAATTTTTTTATGTGAATATTTTAGAGTTTTGCTTTGGATTGGATAATGTAGTAGGTAGCTAGAGGTACTGAATATATAGTTTAATTCTTCTATGATATATTTTCATGAATTTGGTTATAGATGTGATAATTTCTTTAGTATATTCACTATCATATCTTAACTATATAAATTGTAGTCTTTTATTACAATATAGAATAAGTAGATAAGGACATGAAAATGGGCACTTTTTAATACAGCTTTAAAGAGTTATTCACGGCATTTCAAAAACGTTGTCAAAAACATGTTATTTATGGCGTTTTATAAATGTTGTGAACAACTATTCATTGCAGGAAAATGACAACCATTTATGGATTTTTATAAATGCACTAAAAAGTATTAACGGCGTTTATTAAATGCCGTAAATAATATGCCGGCAAAATAACAATTATTTAAGGCGTTTTATAAATGCCGTTAAAAAAAAGGCGCGACTATTTCTCACTTTTTTTTACCGCCAAATAACAGTTATTTAAGGCATTTTCTAAATGCTGTAAAAGAACAGTTACGGCGTTTAAAAAACGCTGTGAATAATACTTTTTACGGCGTTTAAAAAACGCCGTAAACTTTATTCACGACGTTTTTTAAACGCCGTAAAAAGTATTATTCACGGCGTTTTTTAAACGCCGTAAAAAGATAATAAATGCTGGTTAAAAAAGGCGCCAAGATTTCCCTCTATTTTTTAGCGGCAAAAAGGAAACATATTTACGGCGTTTATTAAACGCCGTAAAAAATAGTATTTAAGGCGTTTTTCAAACGCCGTAAAAAGATGGACTATTTACGGCATCGCTGTAGACGGCATTTTTTGCGGCATTTAATAAATGCAGTGAATAGTTATTTTCAGCGTTTTTTAAACGCCGTAAAAAGCAATTTTTCTTATAGTGTACCCAAGAATAAGATTAGTTGCTCATAGTTGGAGTAGAATCGCCAAAAGCCTTCATTCCTTCCATGTGCACCAAACCCTATGTGAGAGAAGAGACAAAACTAGAGAGAGAAGAGAGAAAAAATCCAAACAAAGAGCCAACCCCCATTACATTTGAAAAATATGCTTAAATAGGCTTAAGAAACCTTACAAACAAATTCCCCCAAAACCAATCACAAAAGTTGCTTGAAAAACAAGTTTCTAAAAAAATAGAAACTTTCCCGAGCCGCCCCTATCGATAGCCTATCAATACCTATCGATAAGGTCATGTTGCAGGTCACAAATTTTGTAAAAAAAATGCATCTGAGGAGTGCCCTATCGATAGGAATCCTATCAATAGACATACTTCCAAATTGAATTTTTCCATGAGAATTATATAATCAGAAACTAGACTTCTCAAACTTTCCAGGCATATAAAGTTCATCAAAATCGGAGTCCGGATGAGGGAGATACAAGCGTTTGAATTTGGAAGTTTTCGTCAGCAAAAAACTACACAGCTCCAAAAGCCTCCAAATGTATTCCAAAGTTATTCCAAAGGTATTTAAAGATCGAATTAACTTTAAAAAACTATTTAAGCTTGCACAAACTTCAAGGGATGAACTTTAGGCTTTTTATTATGTACGAAAAACTGAAAAATCTAAACATACACAAAAAACAACATTAACACAAATATAAACTCTAAAGATATTAATACTAAACATAATTGCGAAATGGGATTGCAAAAAACATAGAAAAGAGACAAGATTGCAGTGTAATCAAAAGCATATGGGATTCGTGAATTGTTGTTGATTGCGACTATAATCCATCATTGAGACTACTCAGATTAGAAAGGCAACTATATCTCCATCATTTGTTAAGTGCACAGCAAGTCAAGGCTCTTTTATTTTTTTATGTTTTTTTTTAATCACCGGAGATGAAGATCGATGAGATCGTCGGAGAAAAAATTGTAGAAGAAAAAAAGGAGGATAAGGTACGCACTTCAGCCTTCAGCCTTCGGTTATATAGAAATCGATTGTAATGCATTGGTGAAGAGGACTTCAACTGGGATTTCTAATGCTAGAGCATATCAGATGCTAGGGGTGCAACTCGAAAACGAGTCAATCCGAGATCCGGTCTAATCCGATCAATTCGAATCGAATTAGAAACTGTTCGAATTGAACTTGGATTGATCCTGATTCCATTTCTTTAATAAGAACTCGGACCGGTTCCGATCCAAAATCCAATCATATTAAATTATACTTTATTATTTATATACTATATGCAACATGTAATATTCTTTATGAATTTTTATAACATTATAAATTTAAAAATACATTAATTCTAAAAAATATATATATTTTTTATTTTCTTAACCTAGTTTAAAATGCAATCCATTTTTATTTCCCCACTATATCTTAAGACTTAACATAAGGACATAAGGGAGCCTTTTTTTTTTTTTAACAACAAGAAGTAGACAAGTCTACAATCCTTTTACACCCAATAAAAAGGTTTGTTTTTTTAATTTATTTATTTAATCAAATATACAAATTTTTTAAAAAAATGCTTTTATTATTTTTAACTTTTTATAAGAAAATAATAGTTGTAAACTTATAATACAATTAACAATTTAAAAATAATATGTTATAAGCAAAAAAAAATACAATTAAAAATTTATTTATTTACTTTGCTAACACATTTAAAAAAAAAAAAAAAACTACTTCTAGTATTTTTATAATATTAAAAATATCATCTACTCTTTTAAAAATTCAAAACATTTTGAACTTTTATCTCTCCTCTCTATCTTAACGACATAAGGTAGCCTTTTATAAGGTTTTTTTATTTAGGTTACAAATCTACAAATAATCATATACAAGTCTACACTCTTTTTAAACCAAATAAAAAAAAGAAATTTGATTTTAAAATTTATTCATTTAATCAAATACAAGTTTTTTTTTTAAAAAAATACTTCCATTGTTTTAACTTTTTATAAGAAAAACAATAGTTATAATACAATTGAAAATTTTAATAAAATATTATATAAGAAAAAACAAATACAATTAATTAATTTTTTTTTACTTTCCTAACCCATTGAAAAAATCTACTTCTACTATTTTTATAAGAAAAAAAATCAAGTAAAATGTGGGTTTCTCTATTGATTTTGCAACACCTAATAATAATATAATCTATTCTTTTAAAAATTCAAAACATTTTTAGTTTTTATCTCCCCTCTCTATCTTAAGTCTCAACATAAGGACATAAGGTAGCCTTTTATAAATTCTTTTTTCGCTGCAAATCAACAAATATTAAAATAGAAGTCTACATGTACTTCTTTTAAACCAAATAAAAAAAAGTTTATTTTTTTAAAAAAATTTTATTCATTTAATCAAATACATTTAAAAAAAAAATACTTCTATTTTCCTTTCATAATAAAAAGAATGGTTATAATACAATTGAAATTTTAATAAAATATTTTATAAGAAAAAACAAATACAAGTCTACACTCTATATTGTTTTTTAACTTTTTATAAGAAAAACCATAGTTACAAACTAACAATACAGTTTTAAAATATTATTTTTTTATAAGTAAAGCAAAAAACGATTGTTGGATTATTTTTTGTGAAGATAACATACATAAGAAATGTATGTAATTCAATGATTGATAGATCCAATGGTTTACAAAACCCAATATAGGATAGGTATTTTGATAAACCGACCTGTTGGATGAGATGATCTACTTATACACATCATGCATGCAAAAAAAATCACATAGATCCAATGGCTGTATTTTTTTTTTTTTAGAAAAGTAGAAAACAACTAAATGTTCTAAACTATTCAAAATTTATTTCTCATAGTTTTTTAAAAAATGCAGATTTTTAAAAAATGGGTCGTTGGATCAATGTGATTTTTTTGCATGCATGATGTGTATAAGTAGAACATCTCACCCAACAATCTGTTGTCCCAAAGGAAGACACTAGAGGGGGGTGAATAGTGTCAATAGCAAACTAAAACAAACAAAGTGGAATTAAAAACCAAATAAAACAAATGCATTTTATAAACTACAACAGATATGAAAATATAAATTGCAAGAGAGTAGGAATAGAGAGATCAAACATTATGAATTTTAACGTGGTTCAGCTCCAAGCCTATGTCCATGCCTTAAGCACCAAGCTCAAGGATTTCCCAATCTGCTATACAATCCTTTTGACCGATAGAGATCAAACCTTACACAATTTTTTTTTCTTTTGCAGGCTCCAAATAAACCTTTATACAATGCTTGAAGACCAACTTCAAGCTCCATAAAGGTTACCAAAACCCAAGCTTACAAGATGTAGATAATTGAAAGTGAGTACAATGAAAGTGCTTCAAAAAGCTGATAAATACAATTGTTAGCTCACATTAGTAGCTTCTCAAGAGATGAGAACAAGAATAGCTCAAGAATAAAATTATTTGGAAGCTTTTACTAAGGTCTTGCTTGAATGATTGTTTTACAAGAGAATAATGTAAACTAAGTCAAGATCAATTTGTATGTGTTCAACAACAATTCAATGACGAATGGAATGGGTTTAAATAGATATGGGAAGGAATATGACCGTTGGGATTTGAAAACTAGTTGTTATGGTCATTTCCTGTGTCTACCATTCTAACGGCTTAAGGACCCATTTGAATGGACTAACTGTTAGGCTTAAAGTTCCCAATCTTTCATTCGAACGACCTTAGTGGAAATCTCAATTGTTGTTCAAATGACCAATACCTTTATTGCACAAGCACTCTCCATTCTAACAAGGAAATCCATTCGAACGGCCTTGCAAGCCCATTCGAACGGCTTTGCCAGAAAAGCAGAAATATTTTCTAATTTAAGTACGTGGCTTGTACAAGGGGCAAGTAGCCATTTAAAGCAAGTTTGAGAGATTGTAAGGGTCATTCCTAAGGTCAAACAAACTTCTAATAGTCTAAGTGTGAAGGTTGAAGTTAAGTGAATCACTTATAGTTAAATACTAAGGTTCAATTGAGCTTTTCAAGTTTAATCTCATTGCTTGACCTTTGAAGTTGTGTTCAATAATCCCAAGCATAGGATTCAAATGTCATCAAGCATAATTTATGGGAGTACCCATAGTCATTTCCACAGGGATTGGATGAGAGGTTCTAAAGTGAATTCTTAGGTGTTGAGGCCTAAATAATGTAAATAAAGTGTAAAAAGCGTAGGGGTTGTAGTGTGAGTGTTGTGAAATTAACTAAATTAATTCTCAAGACAATAAAATATAAAATGGTTGGATTCTTGGGTTTTATCCCATCCAAAACTAACATGAATTTCTCACAAGAATTTCTAATCTAGGATCCATTGAAGAATGGTATTTGATAGGGGATTTACCAATAAAAGCATAATGGTGTTAAATGATAGTAAACACTCTCTTGTACATTTCATCAAACACTTAGAGTGCATATAATTATCAAGCACTATATGTTCCAAGGTTTACTTGGCTGCATATAGTTAAGATGATGTCAAACCAAGAGAGTTCAAATATGGAAAGCATTTATAACCATTCTAACACAATACATATGAAAAATATGATTGAACAATAAAAAACACTCTTTGTGATATTTTATCAAACACTTGGAGTGTATATAGTTCAAGCACCACATGTACAAAGACTTAACTTGTGTTACAAGTGGTTAAGAGATGCCAAACCAAGTGGGTTCAAAAGATGAAGATTACTTAGCATCATTCAACACACATTCAAAACATACAAATGGAGAAAACTACATTACCTTTATTGTAGGATGGAAATCCACCATTGAATCCAACCTTAAGAACTTAGAATACCATAAATGAGAATGAAAACAAGATGAACCAAATGACTCTTATATAAAATGGAGGTAAATACAAGGTATAAATGTAAATCTACAAGGTTTACATAACATAAATCAAAACTAGAATAAAAAACTGAGGAGTATCCCTCCAAAAAAATGAAACTTTATATCTAGTTAAAATAATCCAAACTCTAATCAAATATTCATGAACACAAACAACTAGGCATGAATAAAGAAATACATAAACCTTGATTTACATTTATAAATAAACCATTGATATGCATATTAATATACTCTCATAGAAAGTGATTATCAATATGGATCCATAACCAATACAAATATCATTCCATTATTTTTGATAATAAAAACAATCACAAAAACAAGTAGTAAATGTAAATATGAAAAACCAAGAGATACGTGTAAACCCTTTCGGGAGAACACCACGGGAGAACACAATCAATCCACTATGATTAAGAAGTTACGGAGATTTTACCATACACTGACATACAAACTCAAGCCTAAGTGTACTGAGATCTCACCCAACCCAAGCTCCATGAGTCCTTCTTCACAGCTTGCTCGAACGCCAAATCCATGACTCATTTTGAAGTTCCTTCAAGATCATGATATTTTTTTGTCCTCCATCAAAGAACCCTCATCACAACAGTAAAATGGATAAAAATCCCTCAAGGTTTCTAAACTATTGGATAACCAAATAATACTCTCACTAGAATGAATATGATAGAGAAATTAAGGTGGTAATTGCAACGATATTTTGTGTTGCAATAGTTGAATCATTTATTGCATTGGCATGGCTTGTTGCAATAACATTTAATTCCCTCCAAAAAACCTCCCGCCATTTTTTTAATTTCCGACATACTCTATCGCAACAACCATTGTGTTGCAATGGATTATTTTGTATTGCATTAATCATTTTCGTTGCAACGAGTATTTTGTATAGTTTTTATTGCAACGATAAGTTATGTTGCAATAAAATAATCGTTTATAGCAACTTCATCGCTTGTTGCAATAGTGTTTACCTTCCGCCAAAAAACTCCCTCCATTTTTTAATTCCCGCCATACTCTATTGCAACGAATATGTTGTTACAATAAGTTACCTAGTATTGCATCCATGCTGCTCGTTGCAGTAGGTAGTTTGTATTGCAACCTATATGTTGTTGTAATAGAATAACCATTTATAGCATCGACATCTCTTGTTGCAATAGTGCCATACTATATTGCATCGAAAATTTAGTTGCAATAAGTCATTTAGTATTACATCAATCATTCTCGTTGCAGTAGATAGCCTGTATTACAACAATATATTTTGTTGTAATAGAAGAACAGTTGTTAACATCGGCATCTCTTGTTGCAATAGCGCCTAACACCCGCCAAAATCTCTCTCCATATTTTAAATTCTCGCCATACTATATTGCATCGAAAATTTGGTTGCGGTATTGCATCAATCCTTTGATTGAGGCAATTGCATCGCATATTTTGAAAAATCGACCGTCAGATTATATTTCTCACTTATGAATCTCATATCTACAAAAAATCCCGGTGATCCAATGGTTGGTTTTTAAAAATATATAATGTGAAAAAATTGGTGACATTTTGAAGAACAAAAATGTTATAGTTGTTCATTCTGACATTTTTTCAAAAACTGACCTTTAGATCACCTTGATTTTTTACAAGCATGATATTCATAAGAGGGGAATGTAATCAAACGGTCAATTTTTCAAAATATGCTGTACAAGTGCCCCAACAGAGGTGTCCTGATGCAACTTTACATTTATATCAGGTGTACCTTATATTAGCATCTCTATACCATGATATCTTTGAGATTTGCAAAATCTTAAATTTCTTTCTTATGTTAAAAAGATCTTTGGACCTAATGATATAAAATATATATGGGTATATATTTTGAAAGAAGTTTTCAAAAGTCTCTTAATTAATTGAAAGCTTTATATCACATAGGTCTGATCAGATTACATAACATATTTTGAAAAATTAACCGTTGGATTAGATACACTCCTCATGAATTTTATGTTTTCCAAAAATCATAGCGATCCAACAATTGGTTTCTGACAAATGTGCTATAAAAATTGTGGCTTCTTTGTTCTATAAAATGTCATCATATTTTTCAATGTCAGTTTTCTAAAAACCGACCGTTGGATCACTGTGATTTTTGGTAGACATGACATACATAAGAGGAGTATCTAATCCAACAGTTGGTTTTTAAAAATCTGTCTAGTTACTAGTCCTACAGTGATCATCAAACGCATAGTTATGCCATATGCACCTTATATTAGCATATCCATATAACCCTTATTATTAATAGTTATATTTATTTAATTAAATATAAGTCTACATATATCAAGCAAAATAAAAAAGTTATATAATTATAAATCCAATAATAAAATTTGAAAAATCAAATATTTGGATTTGATAATTAAGTTCTTATGAATTTTTTTCTCTAAAAAAAATCACAGTAATCTAACTTTTGGTTTATGAAAAAAAAAATAAATTGGAAAAAACAAATGACATACCAAGATTAAAAATTCAAAAATTTTCACATAAACTTTTTTCAGAATTTGGCCATTTGATCACTTTAATTTTTGGCAAGCATGAAATTCATAAAAAGTATGTCTAATCCAACGGTCAGTTTTAGAAAATTTAATATATAATTTGCCTAGAGAGGTTACCTTATAGAACTTTATGTATACTATACCTTATAATAGAATCCTTAAGGTAGTGTTTGGATGGCTGGCTTGCCCGGTGGGTTTGGGGTTTCATACCCCAAACCATTATTTGGCACGATACAAGCCTGGGAATGCTTCATCCGGGCGGCTCAAAACGGTGGGAATGTGAAGCCTCTTTACAACTTGGGTTTGCAAATGCTAGCCTGGGTTTGGGTGTTATAATTTTTCAAATTTACCAGCGTGTCCTTCGCAATTGCACTCTTCTAATATAAAATCCCATTCAAGTCCCAGCATTCCGATCCATCTTCTTCAACCATTCAACCGCCTCATGTAGATGAAGAAGTTGCAGAAGGAGAAAGAGAGATGAAGAAGTTGCAGACCACACCTCACGGTGCTGCTGCCGCTGCATCTGCCTCTGCATTTACCGAGAACCCAAACCCCCGCTGCTACTGCTGCCGGTGCAGCTTCACTTGCCTCTGCATCTGCCGAGAACCCCTGCT
>JAESVK010000153.1:2089371-2110488 GCA_017140935.1 Hamamelis virginiana | reverse complement strand
AACACTCTGTCTGGATAATGCCATTCCACAATTTCGAAGTTGATTAGGGGTACGCGAGCCCTCTAAATGAATAGTCTTCCTTGACTAATGGCTAGTAACCTAATGTTGCGACCAGCGTATGGCTCCCAAAGAACCTGTAAAAGATATTAAAAAAAAAAAAAAAAGACCACTGCAATTGTAATATAATTATAATTTATTTTGCCACACCTAACATTTAATTTAAATTTATCAAGTTGAGATAGAAACTTGATTTTGAGTTAACCGATCCAACTGCTGTCTATACCCAGCTAGAACGTCTTCCAAACTTTCAGTTCTATGTCGAGCATTTTTCCAAAATGCACCTATTACATTCTCCTCAGTCTCGTTCGGTGGTAATATGGGATTTGTAAGTGGGCGGCAAAATGGCAGATGTGCCCATGCCCAAAGCTAAATGTATCATATATTTGTTTTTATTACAATATTAGTGGGTACTTTATTAAGTACTATAGATGCGTATGAATTTTTCTGACGAAGCTTATTTTTATATTGGAATGGCAAATATGGGTAATATGTTCTAAATATTAAACATTAGAAACATTTATTATTTTTAAAAAGGGGCAAATGAAAATTGAATGCATATTTATTTCTAAAGACTATTTAATAAGAAGCTCATGCACATGATTAATCACAGGTTATAATCAAATAATAATACTTGTTGTGGACCAGCCACCGGACGGGGCTTTATGAGGAGGTGTCCACATCATCACCGGGCGATGTGATTAGGGGGGTTTAGAAAACAAACAAAACAAAGGAGTCGCCACCTTATTTTTAAGGAACAAGGAAACCATAAAAATATTTTATTATCAACAAAACAAAACAAACTCCATTTTCAATGAAAAGACAGTCTACAAACCAGAGTTGGATCCGGGGGCTAGGTTACGACGTGAGAAGGTTCCAAGCTTTCACTTGTAGGCACCCACCTCGCCCTAATTAAAGGACTTCTAATTTATTTGGGCTATTTAAATCCTTGATGCAAACAATCCTAAATAATCTAATCAACCAAAAAAAAAAAAATAGTGATATAAATGCATTATCTATATTAGTTATATTAATAATAATAAAAAAATACAAACAAACCCTAAGAACCTAGAATACCCTACGGGCATCCTAGGGCGGACTTGAGCCCTATTAGCGCCTACGTAACTTACTAGTATCACCTAGCAAGTATTAAAGTCCACGTAGTTCGACTATCCTAGGACTCTCCTATTGTAATCGATCACATCATCAAAGGTATTCAACCTAATTCAAGACTCTAACTTCGAGAGCTTTTGTTTGTTTAAAATCATTTATTCAAAATCATTTCAAATTAAAAGACTTTATTAAAATCCAAATATTCTAAACAATTCTTATCTTTAGAATTAAATTCCAATTGAAAATCTTTTTCAAAGATATTTCAAGAAAACAAATCATATTGAGAGGAATTTCATTCCAAAGTAAAAATCTTTAAAACATTTCAAATCTTTTTGAAAATCATTTAATAATCAAATATCTTATAAAAATCATGTTTATTTCATAAACATTGCATCAAAAATCTTTTTAGGAAATCTCTCGAAGATTGACTCTTAAATTGATTAAAATACTCAAATTTGAGTATGACTTTTACAACAAAGGACAGTCCTAGGGAAGGTCAAGTGGCCTTCCTAAGCCTAGGGTCTCTAACTAACCCTAAAGTTAATTTAAAAACCTAACATACTAATGCAAATGCATGCTGGAATTTAAATAAATTGATCAAACATTCACAAAATCAATTCTACAATGCATGAAAATGCTCCTAAATGCATACTAATTATTCTATGTGAACCTAAGCATATTTCTAAGTAGGATTTGGCCTTAAAATAATTTTTAGAAGTGATTTAAGGGCATAAACAAATCCGGAAAGATTTGAATATGAACCTTTAACCACTCTAAAAATCATGAAAACAAAGAATAAAAATGTGAAGATGACCTAGCATGCTTTCTACATGAATATACTATGAAAGTACTATAAAAATCATGCAAAAATATGGCTTAAAAATGTTAATTAAACCACTTTAAAACATATATTCAAATATGGACAGATTTGAATACATGTTCCAAATAGCCTAAAAAACATTGTTAATCCATAAAAAATGACAAATAAACACCCTAGCATACAATCTAACATGCTCTACTAAATTACCATGCAAAACGTATAAAAAAACTAACAACAAACATGCTTTAAACAATTATTTTAAACACAAGGGGAGGATCTTACCTTCGCACGCTCCCTCGTATACAATTTATATATTCAATCCATCAAATCGATATCAAGTGTTCAAATAATCATAAAAAAGCATAAAAAAATGACTCACGACTCATCGCATGTCAAGAATACATATTAACACATTCATATCATCATTAATACCATCAATCAAACATTAAGAGATTCAAATAATAATATGAACATATCAACACTTACCCTAGGCATGCTCGCATACATAAAATAACAACAAAGGACTCATCCTAAACATAAAATCATAACAAAAGCTAACCCTAGCATGCTTACTCACATAAAATCATAACGCTAACCCTAATCATGCTTACTTACATAGAACCCCAATGAAACTAACCCTAAACATGCTTACTCACATAGAATCATAGCAATACTAACCCTAATCATGCATACTCACATAGAACAATGATAAAACTACTTCTAATCATGCATGCACACATAAAATAACAAGAAAACTAACCCTAACATGCATATATACATAAAATTATAATAAAACTAATTAACCCTAGGCATGCATCCTAACATAAAATCATAAATAAAACTAACGAACCCTAAACATGCATATTAACATAAAATAACAACAAAGCTAACCCAAATCATGCATACTCATACAAAATCATAACAAAGCTAACCCTAATCATGCATACTCACATAAATAAGAAAAAGAAAGAAACCTATTCTAACATGCACAATAAACTCCTACAAAGTATACTCATACAAAAATGTTTGTATGGAAGATTTACCTATCTTCTTTCTTCTTTGCAAACCTCCTTCAAGTTCCAAGCCTTGAATCCTTCTCATTCCTTCTCCACCTTAGTTCTCTCCTTCAATGGTGTAAGAATGAAGAACTAAATCTGTAGTCTCCTTCTCAAAACCCTAGAATTCTCTCCTCCCTCTCTCCTAACTCTATAGTAGTGCATTTATAGAGTTAGGGTTTAAGAACCTTGAAAGGTTAGGATTTATTCATCTAAAAACAATCCTAAGGCCTAGAACAACTCTCCCCTAGGGTTTGCAAGCTGAAACCCTTCGAATTCATCCCAAAAAATCAAGTCAAATTGGCCAAAACAAGTGAAAAAATCACAGACATTCCAAAATTGCAAAATTGGCTCGACCATCCTGATGGTCGTCCTAGCTAGGACGGTCACCAAGCTGACTTCCCATATTTTTTCCCCAAATTTCAAGGGATTTCATATTTTGGCAATATTTTAGTCAAATCTGATTCAAATTCGATGGTTCAGGGCTCAAAACGACCGTGTTTTGATCCTTCACATTTTTAGAATGTTTTTGGGTTAAAAATACTTGACCACGGTCAAGGGTTTTAGCAAAAATCCAGCCAATTGACCCGGTTGTGTCAAAATTGGTCGTGTGACCTTTTCTTTGTTTTGTAAAATTGATCAATTAGGCTTGAACCACTTCTAAAAACATGGTTTTAATATGAAATTAGTACTTGAAAACATGTTTTGAAAATCTTTCATTTTGGTGAAAATAACCAATTCACGGTCGATTTGAACAAAACCCTAATTCAGCTCATTCTTACCCGTGGGATCGATTTTGGGCGAATCTATCCCAACCATTCAAAGGCTCAATTGACACTTCAAATACACTCCCCACATCCATATAAACCTCATGAGACAATTCGTTTCGAATTCAGAGGTCATTCGGAAATTATACGAGAAAAAGGACGAAAATGCCCTTCAAGTCGCAAAAACCCTAATTACCTATCGAGCTCTCATCAGAATGCTATGAAATTTACAGGGATGTTCTAAAACACCTCAAAAGTCAAATGCAATACAAATGGGTTGATTCCAATCCAAATGTACACTTGAAATAATGAATTGTCCTTTTCCTCAGAAAAGGGCAATTTGGGCAATTTGGTCTTTATAAGGCCAATTCCTCAGCAAATAATCCACTCTTCGAGTTGATCATTTGTATAAGTATATGGTAGATATAATTGGTAAAAATGGGGTGTCCACACCTGTAGTAGTAAGAGATTGCCTCCAATTTGTCGGGAACCCCATTTGGATGCATGCCTCAATTGTCGATAAAGAAATGTGAGGGTTGCGCTGCCCTAGCTGTACCCTGCGGTCCTATCCAGGTTTTTCAAGAGTTGAAGATACAACAATGACACAAAATTACCAGAAAGTCCAAGGAATAGATGTGATCCTAGCATGTGTAAAATATGGGCTCTGGCATAGTATTGCAACATCGGTCCTGGCTCAATTGCGGATATGTTGAAAAAGTTTGCATATAGCCAACTTAACTTAAGGGACCAACCAGATATGTCCTTCACTCTAGGGAGACATCCAAGTAGACGTTTGCATAGAGAAGCCCAATATATCCCATGAGGTAATATACTCGTCCCCATGACAACCATTCCTCATACTTCCAAACATAGAAGGACAGATACATCATGCAGTGTAATTGACATCTCACCAATGGGAAAGTGAAAGGTATTTGTCTCGGGACGCCATCTTTTTACTAACGCTGTCACCAAAGCAGTGTCAATTGGAATATGTTTGACATTGTATATCCATCTAAATCCAGCACTATGAACAAGATGATGTAGAACCTCAGGAAGAGGCCAATCAAAGTGAACCCTACAATATAGTAAGTCTGACTGCAAAGCCATAAGGGTTAAACAAATCAATAGACATTTCAAACATATGTCAGATAATATAGTCACAAAAATGCATTATCCATTACATCTGACCTCATTCATGAATGCAGTTGTCAATAAATTAAAAGTCATGGAAGGGATGCTTACTTGTTCATTCCATACATCCTCCGTTCTATGAGTTGTCTGTAGGGATAGCTGCGACCTATCAACTGGTCCAGGATTATCTACACTGGGACCGTGATCCCTTGGCGTACGTCCTCCACGTGTTCGGACCCCCTAGAGTGGCCACGGCTTGAGGATTCCCCAACTGTTGAATGACGAGCAGACCCAACAGACTCTCGAATCTTTGATTGCGAACTTTCCCGTGAGGACTCCCCAGTCAGTTTCGAACGCGACCGTGTTGTAACCATCGATTCTTACCTGTGAGAGATTTATGAATATGAAATGCACTGTCAATGTATTATTACGTTGATTTATAGTATGAGTATATATGAATATGACTTTATTCGAGCCTCACGTATCATAAATTATCTCAGTAGCTGTAGAAAACATGAAAAACTGGATCACCAATTCAGTATTTGTTAGGTTCAGTTTGATCGTATGGAAAAGATGAAGCCATAAGTGTTAGTTGGAAATAAATAAAATATGCTTCATTGTCTATGCAAAAGTACACAAACACGGGGACATAGTTTTTAGCCTCAGCCACAGATTAACAACTACAGGATTATTTTTCACGTGATATTAATGTACTTAAGTCTCAGCCACAGTCAAACAACTAGTGGCTGGTCTTTCACGTGATATAATTGTACTTTAGTCTCAGCCACAGTTGAACAACTAGTGGCTGGTCTTTCACGTGATATTACTATACTGACAAAAGCTATCTTAAAATGAAGATAAAAAATGTAAAAAAAATGAACGTCGCTCTCTGTCCTCATCTCTCTCTGTCCTCTAATTTCTAAAGTTATTGGCATTCAAATAGCGGTTCTAGAAATGTAACCAAACACAATAATGTTTATGTTTTCTGGTATTTCTTCCAGTTTTTTTCCTCATCTTAACATTTAGATGCTGCTATACATAAACTTGAGCGTTGGAAAGTTAGTGAACAAGGTTATTTTTGAATTATATCCAGCCATTATATGGGACTTGCATGATTGTACTTATTCAAGCATTTTTCCTTTGGATATGATCTTTGAACAAGGATCCACATAGTTGCTTCTGGCTGGTGGTAAGTGACCATAACTTATCTCCTAACCTCATGAGGAACTACATTAGCGTCTTAGAAACTAAATGGTAGATATTGTGGAGGGTAGCTAATCTCGTAGGATGAGAAAAAAAAACTACGAACTCATAATTTAGAAAATCATTTATCCTTTGTTTTTTAGTGTATGTAGAGTCACTCTGTCGAATGGGCTCTTTTCATGAAAATTTGTTTCTGATTTTATGAAAATGCATAATAAAAGGAAAGTCTGGAAAGCGAAAACTTTCTAATGATACTTCTATCATATATTTTGTGAGACTGAGCCAAAATAGTACATTACTGGGGCTATAACTTCAAAGTTACAATAAGGGTAGCTATTGTGAACCATATTTGTCCATCATTTCCGTCTATAGAAGATTCTTGTGTTCCCATTACCGAGTTTGTGGACAGTTCCGGAGCTCGTGCTAAAAAAGCTCTCTTTCTCAAGTTTTCAAACGGGGTCTCGCATGCAGTGGCTGGTCAAATCCAAGCATGACTGTGAATGGACGCATGCTATTGAACATCTATTATATTCTCTATCTCTCTCTAAGAAAAGGGGTCTCAGCCACAATTGAACCACTAGTGCTTGGTCAATTAGAGCAGAGTTGTACGCATACTTTCACGTGAAAATATACAGTCGAAATGAGAAATCTTTCTATGTATGCAAAAGGGGTCTCAAACACGATTCTCATTTGCAGTGGCTGGTCGACACAAACAGAGATGGATGCATGCTATAAAAGCAAATGAGAGATGGTCATGTCATATTCTTTCTCGAATAGTGGCTTCAGACAAGAGAGAATCTAATTGACTGCTTGATATGCATTAGTATAGATGTGGAATGCAAAAGGTGATGTTAGGAAGACTAGAAGTACCCAAAACAGTGAAAGTCTCGTTCCTTTAACTGACAAGTCGGAGACTCACATATCCAATGTGATTTTGTGGAATATGTGCAGAGAACCTTTCTAATGTGATGACTAATCAGGGAAGGATGACCATCCTCCCATGGATGGTTGGCCGTCCCTAGGGGACGGCGGTTGGCCGTCCCTAGTGGGATGGTCATCGACCCTAGTTTTTAATTTTCGACTATTTTGACGATTTTTAACTTTTTGAGTGTCCTACTTCACATCTAACTCGATTTCTTTTGCCAAAAATCTATAAAAAAACATACCTCTATGCTCACTTTCATCACACTAAACACAATGGAAGCTCTCAAGTTGATCTTTAACCTATTCGTAGCGAGAATGTGAGTTGAAGATAAGAAAGTGTTTGCGCGATTTGGCTTCATGGTTCTTTCTCTGTCATGTGAAACTTGAAGACAAGCTTCTCAACTCTGTGATCCACTTCTGGGATTCTGATCTTCATGTATTTTGCTTCAACTGTGAAGAGGTATGTCCTTTATTTGAAGATTTTTGTGCCTTAACGAATATCTCTGCTAGTGGTCCTTTCATCTTTCCTACCATTCGTCGAGGTTACTTCCAAACCTTTTCTTCTCACTTTGAACTTTCGCCTATAGAAGCTTGTTTATATATCCATGGAAACTCTATTGATCTTCTCAAACTAGCTTCATTTTTCTTGAGGGAAGGGGGAAAATCACTAGCTCTTCATAGTCTTACCCAGTACGCACTCACCTTATGCATAGTGGGCTGTTTCCTTGTTTCGAACGGAACCACTTTCATACCCATTGAAACATGTGAGCTTATTCTGCCATTGTTGAAGTCTCATAACATCACTCCCCTGGTGCTAGCTGAGACTTTGAACGGGCTTGACCACTTTTACTTCAACTCTGCTTCTTGCATTAGGGGTAGCCCCATTCTCCTTCAGATGTGGTTGGTTAAGAGACTCAAGCTGATCACTCCTCTTGATGGGCCCAAACACTTGTCCCATAACTATTGTTCGCGAAAGCTTTTATCCTTTGAGCATCGCTCGATTCAGGACATGATCGTTTTCTTCTCTTCTCTATCTTGGAGAGATATTCATTGGTATGTGGCTATATGGGACAGTAGCGATAAGTATATGCTACACACTTCGGGATGCTGTCAGGTGAAGCTCATGGGCTTAAAGCATACATCATTCTACTAGGCTTCTCGCGTGCTTCGCCAAATGGGCCTTGCTCAAACAAACCTCCCTATCTAGGGCATATTCATGGGGTAGAGGTGGCTACTCCTTCTTTGGTATCTTGGGCTGTGAAGAAATGGGTTTCAGGCTTATGTCTGAGTCACGTAGGGGATTGCAATGGGCCTTTTAGGCTTGGTGAGGGATATCAGGGTTGGCTTAAACAATACTTGGGTTTAAAAGTACAGGCTACAAGGGACAAGGTTCGAACTCTCGTTTATGATTCTCGAGTTATAGCTCGATCAGCAGATTCATCACTTCCATCAGATGCGTCACAAGTTAGGACAACTAAGAGAAAGAAGAAAAATGAAGATGAAGCCCAAGCCCGTAGAGCGAGGAGGACTTAGAGTAGACTAGGGATTTTCTTTTATTTTTTTCTAAGTAAGATTTAAAGAAAGTAGGAATTATGGACACATATGGCATGTAATAAATCTTTCAAAAAGGTTTATATCTTTATGGATGAATAAATATCAATTTTATTAGAATCTTGACAAACTCCACTTGACAATTACAATTGAATCAACTATTGGTTGTTTTTACAAGAAATAGACCGCACCCTAGGTAACTTTATGGGCTGCCTATGTATCCCTGTCCTTGATGCATTCTCTTGCCATTTTTCTCTAACTTATTGTGATATTTGGGGAATCAGGTCTTCGTAGTTCATAATTCAAGTTGAAGAAATCCATTTTTTTTTAAATACCCTAGCTTTTGCCTAAGCAGCCCTTTCGGGTTTTCTACTTAGTGGGCTCTTTTTATATTTTTTTTTATATGTGGTACTTCTTCAATTGATCCAAGTTGGTAGGTTGAGAGAACTCATTCCCATCGATATCTGAAATTTTCACTGCTCCGCCAGACAGTATTTCTCTGATAATGTAAGGGCCTGCCCATGTGGGCTTGAACTTTCCTCGCGGGTCGTGGATTGGTGCTCGGATCTCCTTTAGTACTAAATCCATTTTCTTCAAACCTTTGTGCTTCACTTTCTTGCCAAACGCCTTGGTTATTCTTCTTTGATACCCCTGAATGTGGTAAAGTGCCTTTAATCGCCTTTCATCCATCAAAGCTAACTCTTCGTACCGGCTTTTGACCCATTCTACCTCCGCCAGTTGACTCTCCATGGAAATCCTTAATGACGGGACCTCTAACTCTATGGGCAATACCGCTTCCATTCCATACATGAGTGAAAAGGGAGTAGCCCCTGTTGATGACCTGATGACCTAATGGAAGTACGATATCCCCATAATGCTAGTGGTAATTTCTCATGCCAATCATTATAGGATTCGGTAGTCTTTTTCAGGATCGTCTTGAGATTCTTATTTGCTGCTTCGATAGCCCCATTTGTCTGTGGCCTATAGGGAGACGAACGATGGTGCTTGATGTTATATTTTTGCATGAGCGCTTCGGTTTCTTTTCGGAAATGCTGTCCATTGTCAGAGATGAACTCGTGGGGCACTCCATATCAATAGATGATATTATTCTGTATGAATCTCGCTACTTGTTTGGCATTCAATGTCTTGTAGGATGCAGCCTCTACCCATTTGGTGAAATAATCTATGGCGACCAGAATGTATGCGTGTCCGTTTGATGCTGCAGGGGTTACCTTGCCAATAATGTCGATACCCCATGTTGCAAATGGCCATGGTGAAGACATGGTAGTGAGTGGCATCGAGGGTTGATGTTTTCTACTTGCAAACACTTGACATTTATGACACTTCTTGACATGTAGATGGCAATCCCTCTCCATGGTCGACCAATAATACCCTAGTCTCACGATCTTCTTGGCTAGCATGTATCCATTCATATGTGGAGCCATAGCCCCTTCATGCACTTCCAACGCTATCCTTTCAGCTTCTTGTTCATTGACGCACAACAGATGAACTCCATCATGTGATCTCTGGTACAGCTTCCCCCCACAGAATATACTGGCTGGCTAACCTCTTTATGGTCTTTCTGTCTATGGATGACGCCTCTTTTAGATGCTCTCATTTTTCTATAAACTGTTGGATGTCATAGTATCATGGCTTTCCGTCATTCGGCTCTCTTTCTTGGATGATATAACAGTAGACTGGCATATCTCGTGACTCGATGACAAGAGGAGTTATACCTTCATCTTTAGGGATATCTACCATGGATGCTAGAGTGGCTAAGGCATCCACAAACTTATTCTTTAATTTGGACAGATAAAAGAAGTCAATTCGACGGAATTCTTTTACCAAGGCCTCTAAATATTCATTGAAGGTAGCAACTTCTTATCCCGAGTCTTCCATACTCCTCTAGTCTGACATATGATCAGGGCAGAATCCCCATATACTTATAATTCTTCCACACCCAACTCCAAGGCAGCTTCTAATGCTAAGATACAGGCTTCATATTCGGCTATATTATTAGTGGCATCGAAGGATAACCTAACAGACAGGGGTATCAGATTATGTTCGGTGTAACTAACAACGCGCCTATTCCACATCCTCTCTTATTATGAGCCCCATTAAAGAATACTTTCCAAGGCTCCTTTTTTTTTTTTTGGATAATTACTTTCCAAGGCTCCTTACTCACTTCTAGAATCTCTTAGTCGGGGAAATGGTACTCAGACGGTCTTTCTGTTGACGTTGGATGCTCTGCTAGAAATTCTGCCACCGCTCTCCCTTTCACTGACTTTTGTACTGCATATTGAATGTCTAATTCTGATAACAGTAATAACCAATGGGCTGTCCTATAGGATAATACTGGCTTCTCCAATAAGTACTTCAGAGGGTCCATGCGACTAATGAGTTTCACTTGAAAAGATAGCATGTAATGGCGGAGCTTTTGGGTGACCCACACCAATGCCACACATGTCTTCTCTAATGCGTCGTACTTAACCTCATAGTCAGTCATCTTCTTACTCAAATAGTACACCGCATTCTCCTTTCAAGATTCTGGCAGATACTGAGCTAACATAGCTCCCATTGCAGTTTCAGTGAGTGCTAGATAAAGTAGCAAAGGCTCACCTTGCCGCGGGGAAACTAATATTGGTGGGTTGCTCAAATACCTCTTAATGGTTTCAAAGGCTTCTTGACACGCATCATTCCATTTCGTGGGCACATCCTTCTTAAGAAGCTTGAAGATGGGCTCACAAATCATGGTCAGCTGTGCTATGAATCGACTAATAAACTGAACTTTGCTAAGAATCATTGAATCTCTTTTTCTGTCTTTGGCAGTTGCATCTCTGTGATGGCTTTAATCTTTCCCGGGTCGACCTCTATTCCTTTCTGAGTCATTATAAATCCCAACAACTTCCCCGCAGTTACTCCAAAGGCACACTTTTGAGGATTAAGTCTTAAATTATACTGCTTAATCCTTTGAAGGAACTTACTTAAAGCCTCAAAATGTCCTTCTCGATTCCTAGACTTCACAATCATGTCATCCACATACACCTCGACTTCCTTATGAATCATATCATGTAATAAGATGGTTGTCATTCTCTGATAGGTAGAACCGGTGTTCTTTAGGCCAAAGGGCATAACTCCATAGTAGAAGGTCCCCCATTGAGTGATGAAGGAGGTTTTCTCTATATCTAGAGGGGCCATCTTTATCTGATTATAACCTGAGAACCCATCCATGAAGGATAATAGAGCATGACCGGCTGTACTATCTACCAAGATATCTATGTGTGGCAACGGGAAATCATCTTTAGGGCACACCTTGTTCAAATCCCGGAAGTTTATGCACATTCTAACCTTTCCATCTTTCTTAGGTACTGGCACAATATTGGCTAACCATTCGGGGTATTCTACTACTTGGAGAAATTCAGCGTTCATCTGCTTCATTACTTCATCATTGATCTTCAGTGCCCACTCCGGCTTCATTCTCCTCAACTTTTGGTTAACTTGCTTAACCCCAGGGTTAGTGGGAATAAAATGTTGCACTATATCTGTGTCAATCCCTGGAATATCTTTGTATGACCACGCAAAAACTTATATATTCTCTTTCACCAATTTTTATTGTTCTTGTGGCGACAAAGTTGCTCCAATATTAATTATCTTAGGCGATTCATCAGATCCTAAATTAATTGATATTAATTCATCCACATTAGGTCGAGCATGTTCTATTTCCTTTCATTGTTCAAACTCAGGAGGAACATCTTCTCTAGGATCTATATTCATGCCATATACACCCATAGAAGACAGAAGGGACAAGCTGCAAATGCAAAGAATGAAGAAAAATGAATACTTTATTAATCATGAAGAAAGAAGAATAACACAAACTAAACTATTATTCACCTCCAAACAGAGGAGGGATGATTTTATTGAAAAGGAAAAACAAAGGTCCTATTCTAGAATCCTATGGGAAAAAAATATTGAAATCCTACAAACTATCATCTGATGGGAGCGAATCTTCCGTAATTGAGTCTTCAACTCGAGGCTCATACTCAAGGCTCCAATTGGTTAATGGACTGGTGGTATCTTCAATGAGGTGGATAGGATAGGGTTCATGAACATGCTTTCGATGCAGGCGATTTCTTTGAACATAGCCCTTATAACGATTTCATCAATATGGTCGACCCAGTCAAACTTTATATGCTCTTCGGCTATGATGGTAGTTGGAGAGAGAGGAAGTGGAGTGTTGAAGAAGATTTCAAACCAACTCTAGCTTTCTGATCTTCAAGGTAAATAGGCTCAGGGAATCCACAATAAGGGAAATCATCTCATTCTTTGACAAAAGCCCCATTCAGAGAATGCCAATAAGGTTTCAGAGTGAGGTTAGGAGCTTGTCTTTCTTCTTTGGCCAACTGTCTCTCTCTTCTTTTCTGTGCCATCTCTTTTTTGTCGACTTCGGTACTTTGATAGCCCAATCCAAAAGGATAAACTGCTGAGGGATATTCGATGGGACCAGGCGTGCCTTGATGACGACGACCTATGCCCATTCCTGGAAAGAAGCCCATATCTTTCATGATCTGGCCCACTTGCATATTCTCATATGGACTACAGTCTAGCACAATTTTCTCTTTACATCCTGGCTCAACCTCTACACACTGTATGTATTCAAAGCTTGTTAATGGTACTTCTTCAATCTCAGGTTTGATTTCACAGATAGGTATACGGGCAGGAGTGATTTCAGAATCTCCCTTCAATGTCACCACTTAGCCTTTGTAAGGGAACTTAACTTTTTGATGGAGGAAAGAAGGCACAACCCCAATTGGATGGATCCAAAGTCTACCAAGTAAGAGATTGAAGCAAGCAAGCACATCTAATATCTGGAAATCAACTTGGAATTTTACCGGCCCAATGACTATAGGTAAGGTGACCATGCCAATCACTTCTCTTCGAGTATTGTCGTATGCTCTCACAGTTTGCCCTGACGGCTTGAATTCTGATGGTTCGATGCCCAAGGAAGTGGTAGTGCTGAGAGGACACACATTCAAGGCTGACCCATTATCTATCAAAATTATAGGGATCCTCTTACCCATAGTATCTACTGTGACATACAAAGCTTGCAAATGATGAGGTCCTTTCTTTGGAAAGTCTGACTCTGTGAAAGATATTGACTGCTCATGCTGAACTGGACTGACCAAACTGACTAAACCCTTGGGTGAAGTATCGATGGGAATCTGAACTTGATTGAGTAGTCTGAGCACGGTCTGCCGGTGTTTTTGAGAAGCCATCAAAAGCCCCCAGATGGTGATATTGGCTTAAGTTCACTTAAGTTGTTTCAATACCTCATCTTTTTCCTCTTGAACTTCAGTGCGTTGAGGCCTCTCTAACTCTCCTAGGGGATTATCGGATTCCAAGTGAGTGAGCTTGAAATGACGACCTCCCCTAGTGACATGGTTAACATCTTCCTCATCGCTGGCCCAAATATCTGCCATCTCTTCAGGTGTATTCATCAAATCCTCCCATTCTATGATATCAACCTCACTTCCTAGCCCGGCATCCATAGTAGACTCGGCAGAAACCAATCTTGACTTGAAACATTGGGTGACCCATGGTTGTCTTGGATAAATGGCTAAGTAACGAGCTATCCTATGCATATCGGTGGTCCTGGCAGTCATGCGGGTTCTATTCTCAAAATGCTTCTTGAGGATAATTTGGCTAGCTTCCTCAGAAAGAATAAGGTTTAGATCTTCGGGTTCACCATAAGCCATAGGAACACTTTCTTTAGGCAAGTCATCATCCCGACCAGGAGGGACAATGGACTTTTCAAAAATGGGCTTCTCTATCTTTGGATAAAGGACATAGAAATCGAACTTTTCGCTTGGTTCACCCAACAGGCCTACTTCAGGATCTCCGGCTTCATATCTTTTTCGTAGTTCTCGCTGACTGGTCCCAGTTTGGAAAAGGCTTTTTTTGAACTTGGCTTGAATGGGGCAATGGGCTTAAGGGTTTGATAGGGATGAGACACCTCGACTGTGGTGATAGGGGATAAAGGGTGAAGCTGGATGGGCTCACAGTGGCTATATGGATCGGCATGGATGACATTAATATTGGCTGGTGGTCGGACTGTATGGGTAGGAAGTGGATTTTGGGTGACATTGGGTTGAGCAGGTGGGGAAATGGTTTTGTTATCTATGAGGTCTTGGACTTCATGGCGGAAACGGATGCAACGGTTGGTAGTATGACCTTTTAACTGGTGGAAATGGAAATATTCATTTTCATTATAGTTCTTGGGTAATGGGTTGGGTGTAGTTTTGGGCTCCAAAGGTTGGAGCAAGTCTCGAGCTTTTAATTTCTCGAAGACTTTTTCCAATGGCATATATAACTCAGTGAATTTTCTAGATGGTTTATTTCCTAAGGAAAAGGATTGGGTAAATGGAGCAGGCTGAGATATGGTGTTGACTTCGGTAGCCTTCCCATTGATGACAGGTCGGCGGCTCTTGTAGGGTTCATCGGTTCGGAGGGCTCCATCAGCTAGAGCGTCCTCCATTTGGGTACCAGCAGCGACTAGAGCTCAGAAATTTGGAAGATATTGGAAAAACATGTGCTTATGATAAACTGGGAGCAAGTTCTTCACTATCATGCGGATTTGTTATTCTTCCTGAGGGCGGTTAGCCATTTTAGAAGCCTTGGCTCTCCAGCTGGTGAGGAAAGCAGAGAAATTTTCCCTTGATTCTTGTTTAGTAGTCTCAAAATCCCTTCTTGTGACATCAACTTCGGTGTTATACCTGTAATGAGTGCTGAACTCAGTGCATGCATCCTCCCATGTCTTTATTCTTTACTCATCTAGTGCCAGAAACCATTTTAAGGCAGACCCTGTTAGTGTCTCGTGGAACATTTGGGCTAGCAGGTCATCGTCAGCCCCTCGTGGGTGCATGGCCCTCACGTACATCTTCAGATGGGTCTTAGGACAACCCATTCCATCAAACCTCTCAAACTCGGGCATTCTGAAATGAGTGGGCATACGGGCCTTAGGGAACAGAGATAAGGACGACATGTCCACCAAATCATCAGATTTTCTAATACCTCTCAAGACTTTTTTCAGGGCTTCCACCTTACTACTCAATAATATGGGCTCAGTGGAAAAGAAAGCAGGGATTTTGGGCTTGGATTCTTTATCCAGATCAACAGGCTGAACAAATTCTGTACCAGACCTAGTGGGCTCAACAATTGTCTTCGGTGTAATGAAATACTCTTCCTCATCAACATTTTCAAACAGAGGATTAGTACGGGCTCGTACCTTATCCTCCTCTTCTTTCTGATGGACTAACTCTTGGACTACTTTTAAGAGTGCCTCGATATTCTCATCAGTCATCTTTCCATTAGTTCCAACGGCAGTAGGGGTATGATCTTCCTTACTAGACATCTTTGAATCAATAGGTAAACCCTTAAATAATCGACCGCTGGAATCACGACGCCAAACCAGAATGCTGGGAAAGAAACGAGAAAGGGTTTAAATCAACTAAGAGCTTCCAGTGTCAAAAAGGATGAAAAAAGAAAAGATAATCTCACATGTTCACAAGAGTATGGGTCCGAGGCCCACACATCAATCTCACTCTCTCATATTCTATCTTATGAAAATAGGCCTAAAGCCTAAGCAAAATCTCATTCTCATAGCTCACATCTCAATCTTACCATAGGCTTATATATTATATCCAATTGACATGGGCCTAAAGCCCACATCTCAAACTCACAGCTGATCTAAATCTTCTATACAAAGGACATGGGCCTAAAGCCCACGCCTCACGTCTTCTCCTGAGACTCACAAATCGATACCACTATTCGGGCAGCATGACACTACCACAGGCCTAAGCTTATGAACCTATAGGGTACTAGCCTTCATTAGGCACCTTGACTGTTTGAAGACATATCCCTTAAGAGTTCAGGTCATTTCATAAAGGTCCAGTCTTACAGATCCAAGTCCTAATGGTTCTACACATTGTTAGAAGTATGCCCTAAAACCAATCCTAAAGGGTATATTAAGTTTCATATTATTATAATATATGGAAGGTATAACTTATCTAATATGTTCTAACATATATGATAAGGTCCATGAATAAATGATAAGTGAAATATGCATCTCAAGGTGTTGAGATAGAGAGACTGATATTTCTCATATACATCTATTCTAAAAGAGTTCCTACTCAAAGGTTTATTAAAGTGGATATTTAATTAACTGTTTGAAGAGTAGCACAGATTTAAACTAACTCCTATAGAGGATAGGTAGTCTTTCCTATCAGTGTAGTGACACTTAGGTTAATCTGTGGGTGCATATTAGAGAATATGTACACTGAACATGATCTACAAAGAATGTTCCTTTGGTAGTTCTGTCAAAGGAATATTCTAGTGTTATGTTTATTTATTTGGTAGTCCTTAGACCTGAGACACCATAGCTGTCTTATGCATAGGTTGCTAAAGTTTGATAGTATCTTGTACAGCCTTATCCATAAGGTTGTAATCGGTGCTTATTGGCTCTAATGAGTTATGCATGAAGATGGATGAGTGTGCAATAAGGGATCATCACTCTCAGTTAATGAGAGAGAGAATGTCAAGATTAGTTCACAAAGATAATTCTCAAAGGGAACCTCTGGCCAAAGTGATAGGTAAACAGTGAAAAGTGTTTCACTGCGATTACCTTATTGAGATTATATTTTGTGGAACAGATATCAAGTTGTTGAGATAGGGTTTGACTAAAACCATACCTATTATCTTAACTGTGACATTAGGGGATGAAGGATTATATAACATGAAGGGTTCATATAGTTCTGCTATTCACCTAAACCTAGGGTACGTCATGATATGTTGCTAGATGTCACTCATGACCAGTGAAAGCCTATTGATAAAGTGTTATCAATGAGGGAAAAATTGGAATCGTTCCAATTGAACCTTAAAATAGAAAGTTTCTATTTTAGGAGACATAGAGATGTCCCTGTCCACTGCTAGGTTAGGGTGAACCCAAAGGGTCACACACAATAAAGTGTAAGTGAGTTTCTTGAACTTGTGGGAGGGGAATTCTATCTTTGAAATATGTTTGACTTTAATTATTAATGGTTAATTAATTAAAAGTCAATCATAACCAAGAATAGTATTACTCTATATAAGGATGTTTGGTTACTAGTGCTAGCATGACATTACAATAGTGTGTAATGCTAGCACTAGTAACCAAACACTCCTTAAAGAGGAGAAAGTCTATAAATAAGAAGAGAGGGAACCCTAAATAGCAAGCATCACATTCTAGGGTTCCTACTCTCCCTAGCCATTTTCTCTCTCCTCTCTCCCTCTCCTAGCTAGCTCCTCACAAGGTGTTGTGGAGGACTAGAAGGTTCAAGGAGTCTTGCACTTGTGTGGATACCTTTGGAGGTTTCATCGCTTTGAAACTCGAAGGAAAGCTACTTCGCAAGGATTACAAGTAAGCATGTTTATTAATTTTTAATTATATGTTCTTGTATGTTTTAATACATATCCCTATGCTTGAATCGATTCTTGAAGGTTGTGTATATGGATTGTTTTCGTAAAAAGAAAAATTTTTGTTTTACACTTCCGCTGCGAATCCATGTTTTTGACACAAACCTTTCACACACTTCACAATCAAGACTCAATACAAAACGGTGGAAAAATCCGGCAGCTTAACATTACAATAGTGTGTGATCAGGCGATGTAGAGTATGTGTCCTATGGAGACAGTCTATATGGACTAATGCAAAGGGTAGGCTGAGTGTCCCTTACTCGCTCGGTCCAATCGATATACCTAACCACATGTGATATCAGGAATGCCGCGTGGGTCCAACAGTATGTGATTGGTCCGTTTGATATACCTGAGGGTACTTGGCAAGAAGAGTGATGGCTTTCACATACATGGAACCCAAGAATCAAAGAGACTGGCCAAGGGCTAGGCTCATCGTTGGCTTTAGCATACAACGTCCTAAACATACAGAGTCAATGAGCACACAATGCAGAATTTAAAGTCAAACAGTCATGCAAATGCTAGTGATTGATTTTATTAATTAAGAAATTGAAAAGCCCAAAAATAATTAATTGGAGTTTAGCCCTCGATATCCCTAGCGGAGTCGCCAATCTGTGAATCAGCCAACCAAATATCCCAAGGGATCGGGAGGCCTTTTGTTCACTTTGCGTCATCATGGATTGTGGATGATGTTTATCCGTCTCGATTTATCCTTCTCTATTTATCCACATTTATCCTTCTCTATGATCCACTCAAGATTGGGTTTTTGAAAAAGGATAAGAGTTTATAAAAAACTGGGAGTCGCCACCTTATTTTTAGGGAACAAGGAAACCACAAAAAGAGTTTTATTTTTAATAAAACACTGACTCCATATTTTAGGAAAAAAAGCAAGTCTTTGAACCAAAGTTGGATTCGGGGGCTAGGTTACAAAGTGGGAAGGTTCCAAGGAATTCCTTGTAGGCGCCCACCTCGCTCTAATTAAAGGTCTCCTAATTAGGTTTGGGCTTTATCAAAATCTTATCACAACAATGCTATTTATCTAATCAACCACAAAATATGAATAATAATATATAATAATAATAATAATAGATAGTACAAAAATATACACAATCCTAAAGACTTTAGGAGACTCAAAGTCAACCTAAGATTGGACTTGTGCCCTATTGACTGCCTACGTACCTTACTAATCTCTTGATAAAGATCAAAGTCCACGTAGTTCGATTACCTAGGACTCTCCTATTGTAATGAACTATATAGCCAAAAGGATTCTATTTTATCTAGGACTCTAGCTTCGAGAGTTTGGGTTTGATCGAAACACTTTTCTTTGCATAAAAGATGGAATTTCATTCCATTTTAAACACTTTCAAAATCACTTTGTTTGGAGTTGTTCTCGAAGTAGACTCCTAAACTGAATAAAACTCAATTGCTACTACAATCCTAGGGTTCTTACCTAATCCTAGGTTAATCTAAGTACCTAAAACACTAAATAATGCATGCTGGAATTTCTGGAAAATGCATAAAAAATGCAATAAAGAATGCAAACAATGCATGAAAAATGTCATAAATGCTATCTAAGTTGTCTATGTGAACCTAGGCATGTTTCTATGTTAATTTAGACCCTAAAAATGAGTTTTAATCCACTTTAAAGCCACTTTTAGACCTTGGAAATATTTAAAAGTGATTTTGAATATAGACGAAAACCCCAAAATAATGAATAAAAGAGGGTGAGAAAATGCACTAAATGCAACCTAATATGCATACTAAAACTATCATCAAGACATAGCATCGTACTTCACATAATTAATTTTAATCACAAGGGAAGAGACTCACCTTTGCATGCTCCCTCAAACACAATTCATATATCAATCATATGTAAACACTCCAAGTGATGAAACTAACTATGATAAGAATAATATTAAAGCTAAACTTGAATAAACTAACACCCTAACATGATTATTATCATAAAAGATTTAAACATGCATTCTAAACATGAAACTAATCCTAAACATCTAATCCTAACATGGTATGATCATAAAAGAAGAATGGAAGAAAAGAAGAAGAAATATGCATACATTCCATATATCATAAAACTAATCCCTATCATGCATTCCTAAAGAAAACCATACTAATAAACTAATCCCTATCATGCATACTAATAAACTAATCCCTATCATGCATACTAAAGAAATATGAAGACTCAACCTAAACATTCATCCCTAACATAATATGGACACAGAAGAGGAGAAGAAGAAGAAGAAAAGATATGCAAACTTTTAAAACTAAAGTACAATAATTAATTGTACTAATATTTTTTTATTCCTCCCTTGCTCTTAGATCTTCTCCAACCTCCAAAGGACTTCAAAAGTATAGCTAAGAGTGCTATGGGGGAAGCTTGTGCAATGCCCAAGCCTCTACTCTCCAAGCTAGCTCTCTAAAGCCAATTGTGTGTGTTAAAACTGATTTCAGAGCTCTCTATTTATAGGGAAGCCTGAATTTGATCAATGGCTAAGTTTAAATCTCTTAAGAATGATCCAAGGGTCATAATCCAGCCTTCCTAGGTGTAAGACCCCGAAATTTTCAATAGTAAATTTTCTTAATTATTATTATTTTATTTTATTTATTGCACACTTGGCATTTTGCCATTGGGCAATGAAATGTGCCATGTGGTCATCAATTAAGAAGGGTGCATGAGAATTTATGTACACCCTTGGGTGACATCTAAAATGTGAATGGTGGGTATATATGAATGGTGGATAAATGTGAATGGTGGGTAAATATGAATGGTGGATAAATGTGAATGGTGGGTATATATGAATGGTGGATGAATGAAAGAATGGTGGATGAATCTAAGAGTGGTAGCTAAATTTGAGAGTGGTAGCTAAATTTGAGAGTGGTAGATAAATTTGAGAATGGAAGATGAGAATGATGGATGAATGTAAGAATGGTGGATAAATTTGAGAATGGAAGATGAGAATGATGGATGAATGTAAGA
>JAESVK010000153.1:2038167-2049371 GCA_017140935.1 Hamamelis virginiana | reverse complement strand
TCTCTTTTCTCCTTGATTGATCTCCTTTAAGCTCCAAGCTTATGGCTCTTCTTCTCCTTCTTCCTCACCTTAGTTCTCTCCCCCAATGGTGTAAAACTAGATCTGTAGCCTCCTTCCTAAACCCTAGAATGCTCTTCACTTTTTTGAACCTCCCCTCTCTAACTCTATAATGAAGCATATATAGAGCTAGGGTTTAAAATCTTGAATAGTTAGGATCAATCCATCTAAAAATGATCCTAAGGCTTAGAATTAGTCATCCTAGGGTTTGCCAGCTGAAAACCCTTCGAATTATATTCAAAAAATAGAACCAAATCAGCCAAAATGGGTGGAAGAGCCTCAAACCTTCCAAAATTACAAAAATTGCACGAGCATCCTGGTGACCATCCAAGGCTGGACGGTTGGCAGTCCTAGGCTGGACGGTTGGCTGTCCTAGCTAGGACGGTCACCTTGTGAATATTTCCCCAATTTCTCCCATTTTCAATGGGATTTCGTATTTTGGCCATATTTTGGTCAAATCTGATCCAAATTCGATGGTTTAGGGCTCAAAACGACTGTGTTTTGATCCTCCACATTTTTAGAATGTTTTTGGGTTAAAAATAATTGACCATGGTCAAGGGTTTTAGCAAAAAGCTAGCCAATTGACCCGGTTGTGCCAAAATTGGTCATATGACAATTCTTTGTTTTGTAAAATTAATCAATTAGGCTTGCACCACTTCTAAAAACATGTTTTGAAAATCTTTCATTTTGGTGAAAATGACCAATTCACGGTCGATTTGAACAAAACCCTAATTCAGCTCATTCTTACCTGTGGGATCGATTTTGGGCGAATCTATCCCAACCATTCAAAAGCTCTATTGACACTTCAAATACACTACCCACATCCATATAAACCTCATGAGACAATCCGTTTCGAATTCGAAGGTCATTCGGAAATTATACGAGAAAAAGGACGAAAATGCCCCTTTAAGTCGCAAAAACCCTAATTACCTATCGAGCTCTCATCAGAATGCCATGAAAATTTACAGGGATGTTCTAAAACACCCAAAAGTCAAATGCAATACAAATGGGTTGATTCCAATCCAAATGTACACATGAAATAATGAATTGTCATTTTCCTCAGAAAAGGGTAATTTGGGCAATTTGGTCTTTACAAGGCCAATTCCTCACCAAATGATCAGCTTTTCTAGTTAATCATTTGCATGAACATATGGTAGAAATAATTGGTACAAATGGGGTGTCCACAGTATGCTTGTTAGGGCCTAGACTTTATTTATTATATGTTCGAGATGAATCCACCATAACCTCTAGGAGGACAGTGAGAAGATAATCAAGAACTAATAATAAAGATTAGTCTAAACTTGTTATATATGTGTGATAAATATGTGATGTATGTTTATATTAAAATGAGACCTTTTTACAAAACCCCCTTTATTTCAAAAATTAAGTTGCAAGGGAGAGGCCATGAGTCTTATCCTAGCCTCCCACCATTATAAGGTGGGGGAATTCTTGTGATGGGTGTGTTTGGCCGCAGATATGTGGGAACATGCTCATCCTAAGGGTTCATCTTATCTTATTGCATATAGGATATCATAAGGTGAGAAGCTGGTGCATCCCAAGAAACTATTATGTGAAGCATGCATCAAAACGTTGACCATACTTGTGTGAATGGTGGGTGTGACTTAACTAATAATATACTATCCAATAAACTATTATGTGAGGATATTATAATGTAGAGGCTAAAGGATGATTGGAACTCGCTTAGAGAAGCATTAGGATATGAGTTATCCACTCATTAAGGGTTAGCATCCAAGAACCTATTATTTGATGATTACTAATTCTTAATGGGACCCAATCCCCGCTAAGGAAATTCAATGTTGAAATTCCCGAGTCTCATCTAAGGGAGTATGAGATTTGAAGAAAATAGTGGGAGGTACCATAAAACTTAAAAACCAAAAAGTTTTTGTGGTTTAATAATATGAAATTTACATTTGTTATTTTCTGTTATAGATGGCTCCACTAAACCTATTGTCTAGAATTCTAGATGACAACCGTTTGACTGGTCCCAATTCAATGATTGGATAAGAAACCTTAAAATTGTTTTAGCCACTGACAAAATTGATTATGTCATAAAATCCACGCACCCCAATGCTTTGCCTGAGGGGGCATCAGAAGAGGAGAGAGACACTTATAACAAGTGGCTCGAGGATGATGTGTAGGCAAGGTGCTATATAATGGCATCTATGACCAATAAACTGCAAAGATAACACGAGGTCATTGATAGTGCATATGCGATCCTCTTAAATCTCAAAGAATTGTATGAATCACAGAGCAGGATTGTAAGGTACAATACTGTTGGTGAACTCTTCTCAAACAAGGTGGTGGAAGGGACATCAGTTAATGAGCATTGCCTCAAGATATTTCGAAACATCCACTCTCTTCATGATCTAGGTGTCGAGATCAGTTCTGAAATGGGGACTAATATTCTGTTTCATTCTCTTCCTTCGAGTTTCAAACAATTCATCATGAATTTTCACATGTCTGATGTGAATAAAAAAGTTACCCTAACTGACTTGATGAATATGTTGGTAACTGCTGAGGAAACCTTGAAAAAGGACACCAAAGGTAATGTTTAGGCTATCGACAGGGCTTCAACTTCTAAAACTAAGACCAAGGGCAAGGGTAAGAAGAAGAAGAAGTTTGATGTTAACCAAAAGAAAGCATAAAGAAGAAGGATTCAAAACGAAAGTGTTTCCACTGCGGCAAGACTGATCATTGGAAAAGAAACTACAAAGAGTACCTAGCTTCTTTGAAGAATGGTTATTCTATTGGTACGTCCTATTCTTTATTCATTTACTAATTATGAATTAGTATTTTGCTTATGGTATGTGATACCTAATTGTGTTTTTCTTATACAATGTGATTGTATGTAGAAGACAAAGGGAAGCAAAAGGTCGAGTAGACATCGAGCTTGCTATGTTTGGAAAGGATCAAGAGTTGCTGCCTTTGACATTGAAGCTTGATTCTTGATTAGATTATTAAAGAACTTTTATTATTAATTGCCAATTGTAATAAATACTTCTTTTGAAGTTTTATTTTGGATGCTTTGTTTCTTTAAAACAGTTTATCTATAATATTTGATATTTTAGATTATATCTGGCAATTGATTTAAAGTTCTTCCATTTTTATGAATGTATTGAATAAATGCAAATAATAGTATATGATGATTCAAACTATAAAGGATCACATTAATAAATAAATTAGATTCATTAATTAATATAAACCTATTACCTTATTTGATAAGGAAAATAAAAGGATAATACATGAGATGTATAAACCTTATATTTTAGTTTGGATAATTCATATCACTAATAAACCTTAAATATGTCAAACTATATATAGCTTGAAGATTATTTGGATTATGAGATATTTCAAATAAACTTTAAATATACGTTTTCTTAAATAAAGCGTTATTGGAAAACAATGTTTTCACAATGGTTGAGAACCATGCCTTAGTGAAAGATCAAAAAGGAACTTTATGTTATTAAAAGGTTTAATACATAAAATACCTTGTTTCAAAAGGATAGTGGGAGCAATAAAGTCATCAATTTATTCTTGTATTTCTTTATAAAGTACATACTTTAAAATACTAATGTAGTAGTATGGATTCTATAATCGTTATAGGAATTTAAATCTCTTAAACTTTGATTTTATGGAAATTACATATGAGCAAGATATTTGAGAAATATGAGACTCATATAATAATAAATTATGTACTCAAATCAATTCATAAATGCTGCAAGTAGTTGTTAGCAGATATTGATTATTGATTCAGAATAGGGATTCAGAATATAAACAAGTATATTCTTAAAAGAGTTTAAGAATGAGATGCTTATATATATATATAAAGAAATTATAAAAGGGATGCCATTTACAAATTGCCTAAAGGAATGTCTAGTAAATTATGTTTTCTTTCGAAAACACGAGTCTCATTTACTAGGACATCAGAGTTGGCAGCGGATTTTAGTTTAATTACTATTATTGAAAATGATGAATTGCAAAACATGTTTGCATGAAATCTTCTTTGCCATAACACCTTGTGAGTGTTAGAATCCTTGTCTTACGAAGACTATTATATGATACTATGGTGATTGGCTTTAGTGCAAGTGGGAGATTATTAGAGATATGCCCTAAAACCAATCCTAAAGAGCATATCAGTTTCATATTATATTAATTAGAAGGTATAACTTGTCTTATATATTTAAATATATATATGATGAAGTCCATGAATAAATGATAAGAGAAATATACATCTTAAATTGTTGAGATAGATAGACTAATATTTCTCATACACATTTATTTTAAAGAGTTCCTACTTATATGTTTATTAAAGTGGACCTTTTATAAACCACTAAGAGTAACACAGATTTAAACTAACTCCAATGGGAGGATGGGTAGTCTTTCCTATCAATGTAGTGACACTATAGTTAATCTGTGGGTGCATGTTAGAGAACATGTACACAGAATTTGATCTACAAGAATATTCTTATGGAGATTAAGTCAAAGGAATATTCTTTTGTTACATCCAATTAATTGGTAATCCTTAGACCAGAGAAACCATAGCTATCTTATGCATAGACTGTTAGAGTTTGATAGTATCTTATACAGCCTTAACCATCAGGATGTAATTGGTACTCATTGGCTCTAATAAGTTATGCATGAAGATAGATAAGTGTACAAAAAGGAATCATCACTCTCACTTTGATGAGAGAGAATGTCAGGGTTAGTTCACAAAGATAACTCTCAGTTTAAATCTCTGGCCAGAGTGATAGGTGAACTGTGAAAGTGTTTCTTCAGGTTCATCTTATTAAGATTATACTTTGTAGAACATATAACAAGAAGTTAAGATAAGGGTTTTGACTTATAACCATACCCAGATTATCTTAACAGTATCATTTGGAGAAGAAAGATTAAGCAAAATGAAGGATTCATTTAGTTCTGCTATTCACCCACACTTAGGGTACGTCATGATATATTGCTAGATGTCACTCATGACTAGTAAAGGTCTAATAGTAAGTGTTATCATTGAGGGCAAAATTGGAATTGTTCCAATTGAACCAAAAATAGAAAGTTTCTTTTTTAGGGAACATGAGATGTCCTGAACCACGACTAGGTTGGAGTGACCGCAAAGGGTCACACACACTAAGGGCATAAGATAGTGTTTTAGATTTAAGAGAGGAGAATATTCTTATTTGTTGGCGCAAGTATATACCTCTAGAAGGGGTTGAATAGAGGTTTTGCAAACTTTAAAAATAATTACCAAATAAAAATTAAGGTTCAATTAAATTCATTGGAAGTAAATATTTGAATCACAAAACAACAATCAATATAGCAAGTATATAAATTTAAATTTAAGAGATAGAGTTAGAGATATTCAAACACAAGGATTTTAACGTGGTTCGGTCTCCTCCTACATCCGCCTCAAGATCTTCGTCTCGAGGATTCCACAATCTACTATGGATTACTCCTTCAAGGTGGAGAAACATTTACATAATCTTCTTTATAAGGTGGAAGACTCACACCCAAAATCTACTTTCAAAGGTGGAAGATTCTCACCCACAAGGATTTTATAAACCCTTAAATCTCACGAGATTACAAATAAAATTTGTGAATGTGTACAAATAATAAACTCCTTCAAGAGTAGATGATGTACAAACATTAAACTCTCACTAATATCTCTCAAAGATTAAGAACTAATTTTGGATTCAATAGAGAATGATGAATACTAGATTGATGTGTGTTTGTACATGATAATTAGTTGATTCAGGACTCATACAAGAGTATAAATAAGCCCACAAAAGAATATGGCCGTTAGGCACAAAAAATAGAGTTGTTTGAGCTTTTCAAAAACTAGCCGTTTGAGTTGCAGAGCAGAGTAAGTTGACTAGGACAATAAGGTTAGTCAACTAGAAAGCTTATTTTCAAAAGATTTTAACTTCCCGGGCACGGTTAGTGGACTAGGACTAAAAGGTTAGTCGACTAGCTCATGAAAAATTCATTTGAAATATTTCTGGGTTTCCTTAGTCGACTGGGACAAAAAGGTTAGTTGACTAAAGGTTTTAAAATGCTCTATGAAAAATTTTCGGGATCTATTAGTTGCCTACTTAAAGGTTCTTAGTCGACTAGCAACTTTGCTTCTCAAACATGGTTACTGACCTGCTCTTAGTCGACTGGTACAAGGGTCTTAGTCGACTAGGACATAATTAGTCGACTAGTACACATGGTTAGTCGACTAGAACTGGATTTTCTCAATACCAGCTACTGTTTTCATTCTTAGTCGACTAGAATAACTAGTTTAGTCGATTAGAAATTTTGCAAAGCTAATAATTGAGATTTCTCAAGTTCAAATCAACTTCCAACATATGGACAGGTTAACTAAGTGTTCAAAGACATTTTTGGCTAAGTTCAAAATGTTTTCCAAGGATATTTAAGCCAAAACAATAGGTATAAAACATTTTGTCTTTGAATCCATATAGCCTATTATGAGTTTGAATCATTAATGAATGTTTTTTTGAGCCAATGATAGTTCATCCTATAGAGAGATTTACAAAATAAATCCTAAGCACTCATACAATAAGAAAAGCAAGATCTTCACAAATAAATCTTCAACACTTGTGCTTGGCTTGTGCTAGGCTTGAGTTTGGCTTCATGAATGGATTGCACCAATGCAATGGCTCTCTTCATGGTCCTTAGTGAATATACAACATATACATATCCACATAAGGTTCATTGTAGTGCATAAGCTTTATCTTCATGATGGCTTGAGCCTTCTTCATTGACAACTTGAATCCTATTCTTATAAATACATATACTAGAACTATAGGATAATGTCAACCACTCAACATGGTTAGCCAAATAAACACTCAATAAGGTTTGACGATTAAGCATGAGTGTATAACAAAGAATTCATATGCACAATTGAATATACATAGAACAATGTTTGTTATCATCAAAGTCATTCAACAAAGTTGGATTGAAGCCACAAGGCTAACACTATTTATTATTATTTTGATTTTTATTGTTAGTTGTTAATAAGGGAGGGATCAAATAGCAACTAAGAGGAATTTTTTTCTATAAAAGAAGGTGCTAGGTCAAGTTAGCACTAAGCAACCTAGTCATCACATTTTGAGGAGGCCAAAAAGAAGAGAGAAAACCCTAAAGGCCGAAACCCTAGAGTGCTCCCTCTCCCATAGCTGAATTCCCCATCCTCTCAGCTTGCTTCTCTTCAAGTGTTGATCAGTTGAAAGGGATTCTCAAGGTCTTGTGCTCGTGTGGATAACTTAAAGGCTTCATCCACTTTGAAGTTCGCGACGAAAGTTACATCAAAGGCATTAAGGTAAGTTATTTAATTTGTTAAATATTGTTCTTGATTTTATAAACTCATGACTCTATGCTTGCTGGTGCCTTGGATGGTTTTGATTGTGGATTCGATTGTTTCAAAAATTTTATCGCAAGTCTTCCGCTGCGAACCTACATACATCAAATCCTTTCAGTGGGGAGAGTGGAATGGATTGCAAGCTTTGGTTTTAAATGACTGTCCATATGCTTACTATATCCATTGTTTAGCACATCACTTACAATTGGCATTAGTTGCTGCATCAAGAGGCGTTATCATCATTCATTAATTTTTTGATAAATTGACTTCTATTGTCAGTATTATTGGTGCTTCATGCAAGCGTAATGATGAATTGAAAGTAGCTCAAGCCTCATAAATTGCATATTTGATTGCCATTGATGAACTCAAGACTGGTAAGGACCTTAATCAAATTGGCACCTTAATCAAATTGGCGCTTTACAACCATCATGAGATACTTGTTGGAGTTCTCACTTAAAATCAGTTTCTAGCTTGATAAATATGTTCAATCCAACTTGCGAAGTTCTTCTTAACATCACTGAGGATGGAACTACTTATGCTCAACGAGGAGATGCGGACTCAGCTTACCAATCATTGACACCATTTGAGTTTGTCTTCATCTTACATCTTATGAACAGATTACTGATTTACATTATCAAGCTTTGCAATGCAAATCTCAAGACTTTTAAATGCCATGTGTCTTGTTTCTTTAACTAAATCACTTCTCCAAAAGTTAAGAGATGATGCATGGAAAGATTTACTCACCAATATGAAAGCATTTTGTGAAGTACGCAACATAGATGTCCTGGATATGAATGCTCGTTATGTCTCAAGAGAAGGTCAGGCTCGTCATCAACAAGGTGAATTTTTAATTGAGCATCATTATCGGATAGATATTTTTAATACTACAATTGATTCTCAACTACAAGTATTAAATGATCGGTTTAGAGAGCATGCAATGGAGTTGCTTACTCTTAGCTCGACTTTGGACCCTCGAAACGGATATGAATCTTTCAAAGTTGATGATGTTTGCCAATTGGTAGTTAAATTTTATCCACAAGACTTCACAGATGAGGAGAAAGTGCACTTGAAAATAGAACTTCGCCATTATGAGTGTGATGTTGTTCAACATATAGAGTTTCCAAAATTGACCTCTATGTCTGAACTGTGTTAGTGGTTGGTGAAGACTAGAAGATCAGTATTCTACCAACTTCTTTATAGATGCTTACTATTCCAGTTTCTACTGCAACAACAAAACGCTCATTTTCAGCCATGAATATTGTCAAAACTAAGCTTCACAATAAAATGAAGGATGAGTTTCTTACGGACTCTTTGATTTTGTATATTGAAAAAGAAATTGATATGAATTTTAGCATAGAATCAATCATAGAAGACTTTCGAGATTTGAAAGAACGTCAAGTTCCTTTTTGATAGATGATTCGGTTGAAAATTACCGATAAACAATTAGTTTGTCTTTTTTTTTTTTTTTAGGAAAAAAACTTTTTGTTACGACTGAATATATATTAGTTTTATTATTCATGAAGAAATTTAATTTTGAATCTTAATATATTTCTATCTTTGAATTTTGAATTTTTGTCTTTAATGTTTTGCCCCCCAAAGGTGAAATCTCGGTTCCGCCCCTGCCAAAGGGGTTTCACATCCTAGCCCTACCCCTCACTGCCATAGTGTAAAACTTATATCATAGAGGTCCAAGACCTGTAACTCTGGTAAGTGAACAATAGATTTAACTCGTACTCTTCATCTTTTCAAGTGGTTTTCAAGCCCTTTAAATACATGTAAATCACCATGAGAGAGAATGAGAGATGAAAAATAAAAGACATCCCTTGTACACAGGGTTAGGATTACTTACCAGAGGGTGTCGAGATGTGCAAAGAAGATGAGCCACCAATCGGTGACGGGCTTAAGCTTCAACGTTGAGGGAGAGGGAAAGAGAGGAGAGGTGAGTCGCCGCCTGGAGCTGCTTTGTGAACATTGAAAATGTGAGAACTGAGAAAGTGAAGAATGAAGATTAGGGTTTTGTCTTTTTTTTTTGTATAATGTGTCATTTTTTTTATACTAGCAATTCACCACTTGCATTATAAATTTGCACAAAAAAATTAAAAAATAAAAAACTTCAACTTTGAGTGATAGTGATCAATACAATTAAGATAAAATATTCAAAATTTTATAAAAATAATTAGAAAATTTTTTTTCTTGAAACTATGAAATAAATTGTGAATTTTACATTATTTAATTATTTGATAAATTAAGCCTGATATAGTGATGAATCGGTATTTATAAATAAAAACTATATTAGAACAATTAGTCAAATTATATATGTTTTCTCTTGAAAATAGTAAATAAAGTGTGAATCATATAATATTTATTTTTTTGACCAATTGGTTCGATCTATAAATATGTTAGTATTTATAAATTATAAAAAAAAAAAAAACAAAAAAAAAAAAAAAAAAAAAAAAAAAAAAAAAAAACAGAAAAACAAAAACAAAAAAAAAAAAAAACAAAAAAAAACAAAAAAATAAACAATTGAATTAAGAAGATTGATAGAGGTTTATGGGACCGTGCTGTAAAAGAATTTCAATTTAATCTATAATATTTTTGTTGTGATTAATGAAATTTTATAGGGTTTGAGAAATTAAGTTCAATTTAAAAAGCATTACTCCATACTATTTATAAGTAATCTTCAATGAATTAGAAAGGACCTACTATTATGATTTTTGATATGTGGAATTGTCTTGATCCATACCTATTTATTTACTTGGAAGAATTTTTATAATAAATTTTTATTTTAAAAAAGAATTATACTCAAATAAGAAAACTTCATAAAGAATGGGTAGTTCTAAAGTTATTAAGAATACAAAACTAATTAAAAAGAAGATTTCTAATAAAGAAGTTAAAGAGATTTTAAGTAATTAAAATTATAGGAGGGCATAAGTGTCATTGCTATTTATCAAAAGGGTATTTTAGTGAATCAAAAGTTTTTCCATCATTTATACTTTTATAGGTAGTATAGATAATAATATTTTTATTTAATGGGTAGATTTATCTCTCTTTTTACCACTATTTTTAACACTCATTTTAAAAATAATAATGGGATAAAATATGTTAAGAAACCGACCGTTGGATTGGATACACTTCTTATATGTGTCATGCATGTCAAAAATCACAATGATCTAACAGTCAGATTTTTAAAAATGTCAACTGTAAAAATTGCGATGTTTCTAATTAATAAAAAATATAATAGTTTTTTCCGGTCAATTTTTTCAGAAAACAGCCATTGGATCGCAGTGATTTTTGGCATGCATAACATGCATAAGAAGGGTATCTAATCCAACAGTTGGTTTTCCAAAAAAATTAAACCCATATTTATGTTTTTAGAAATAGTGGTAAAAGGAATGGTAAGTGGAACATGACCCTTATTTAATAATTAATAAATTCATGTTCGACAAAATCCAAAGTTTGCATAACATAATTTGAAAAATTGACTATTGGATTAAATACAATTGTTATGAGTTTCATATTCTCTAAAATTCACAGTGATCTAACGATCAGTTTATGACAAACACTGTAATATTGTTATTCTTCAAAATATCACATTTTTTATGTGGAAGGCCTTTCAAAAATTAACCGTTAGATCACTATGATTTTTGGCAAGTACGTAATTTATAAGAAGTGCATCTAATCTAACGGTCAATTTTTCAAACTATATTCTACCTTTTTCCCTACAGATTATAGATGTCACCTTACACATAGACAACATAGTTGTGTAAAGTGG
>JAESVK010000153.1:1971110-2038157 GCA_017140935.1 Hamamelis virginiana | reverse complement strand
CCTTACACATAGACAACATAGTTGTGTAAAGTGGCATGCCACATGATCAATGCCAATTGTAGAACAAATTTTGAAAAATTGACCGTTTGATGAAATACAATTGTTATGAATTTCATATTCACAAAATATCATAATGATCTAACGATCAATTTATGACAAACATTGTAATATTGTTATTATTCAAAATAACACATTTTTTATCCGGACATCTTTTTCAAAAATTAACTGTTGGATCACTATGATTTTTGCAAAGTATGTAATCTAACGGTCAGTTTTTCAAAATATGTTATTCCGTTTTCTCTACAGATTATAGATGTCACTTTTTACATAAACAACATAGTTGTGTAAGGTGCAACTTATAAGTTATAACGTTCATGTCATCCTGAAAATAGAGAGGGTTTGAATAATTTAATAGAAAGAGAGCTAGTAAACTAACACAACAAGAATGCTTGACTTATTATATAGTAATAAATAAGAATGATTGGAAATGTTAGTGAGATCACTGAGATGGAAGAAAATCAAGTAATGAGTATTATTAAAAAAAAATGGCTAAAAATGTTAAAACGGATGGGAAAGACTATAAAAGTTAGAAGGTCATTAATAATTTAAATTCTACATTGTATATAATAAGTTATATAACATGCAATTTATGAATCATATAAAATTTTAAAATTTAAATGTCAAATTATATAACCAGGGTGGGGATGGAAATCCTCGTGGGGCGAGGCATGGTAAAACTGTTCCCTCCATGTACCCCAGCGAGGAAAAATGTTTTAACCACATCACCGCCCCTTACCCGGGAAAAAAAAAATTAGAAAAAAAAAAAAAACCGGCCGGCGGGGCGTGGTAGGTCCCCGCTGGGATGGAGCAAATTGCAATCCCTAAGCCTAGGCTCATCCCATAGAACTCATATAATTCATAATTATGGGCCTAATTTCGGTCAAGCTCAGACCTAAATTTGAGCCTAATTAGGCCCAATTTCAAGCCTAAATCCATGCTTAATTACATTATAATTTGAAATTTAAAAGTTCATAAAATAAATTAGACTTGCACATTGGATAAGAAAAAAAAAAGTAAAAGTTGGACTTTATCATTCGAATTAGTCAAATAACCAATGATGTTATTGCCAAATTTGAAAGCCATGGTAAAAAAAAAATGTACTCCAATGGAGCATCCCAAATTTGGCAATAACATCGATGACTCCCATATTTGAAATTTTTTTGGGCAATGGTTATCTCTTCTCAAATAGTACTCATCGTATTTTTCTCAAATTTAAAGCCCATTAGAGTACAATGGTATCAAATATGGGAGTTACCCATTGGGGCACAATAATACCAAATATGTGAGAAACTTCCATTTTGGCACAATTACACTCACAATTATGAAAATAGGAGATCTAAAGAGGAGCTCCCCATTGGAGATTCTCTAAAAGAAAGTTAAATTCACTTTAGCTATTAATTGAGTTCAATTTTTTGTGCATTATTAAATAAGGGCTCTAAGTTCTGTATGCTTGCAATTTAGTATATTTATGAGTTTATTTTCTAACGAAAATGCCCACATGCATGCTGATGTGGCGCTAAATTGCCGTACAAAAATTGGATTAAAACACTTTAGTACCATTTACTTTGATACTCTTATCAATATAGTCCAAAATTTAAATATATAATAATTTAATTAAATATTTTTAAAATCCGATTTTGACCAAATTTAATTAAAATGTTTGATAAAAAAAAAAAAGGTTAAAAACATTTTAGATATATAACTCTTTAAATTTGGTATAAACTATAAAATCATATTTTAATCCCAACTGGTGACCGGTGGGAGGAACCCAAACTTTGAATAGCAGTTAATTTTTATCATAATTAAATTTAATAAATCAAATTGATTAATATAAATGATTAAATAAAAATAGAAGAAATTACAGATTGACCCGCTCAACTATTACCGATTTATGCTTTGCACATTTATAGTTTTAATCGCAATACATTGATCTCTATTATTTTGATTTGTGGCACTTTGCATCATTCTGTGAATTAGGCATTTGTTTCTTAGACTGAAAAATAGTGTTACACTTGTTACTTTTTTATTCAGCATTTATCTAAGATTGTTAATGTATCTACAAGCATATCGGTGGATTTTATGATTTTTCTCACTATTTTTTATTTAACATTAATTTTATTAGTATATGGAGAAAATAATTCATAAAAATTAAAATATATTGAAAAAAATAATAATGAAAGTTCACCGAATTGCTTATAGATACATTAGTAATCTAAGATAAATACTGCGTAAATATGTTAATTATAATTATTGAGTCAAAAAAACAAATGTTAATTGACAAAATGGTGCAAAATGCCACAAATAAAAACTACTGGGGCTCAATATGTTGCGATTAAAACTATAGGTATGTAATGCGTAAATCAGTGATAGTTGAAGGGATTAAACTGTAATTTTTCATTAAATAATTCATAAAAATTAAAATATATTAAAAAAAATCATGAAACTTTACTGTTATTCTTATAGATATATTAACAATTTAGGATAACTGCTGCATGCAAAAAATAGCAAGCTCAACACTATTTTTCTTTAAAAAATGAAAAAAGACCGATTGATTAGAAGGATATATAAAAAGTACCACGAACGAAAAACTATAGAGATCAATGTGCTCGAATTAAAATTATAGAGGTGCAGTACATAAAATGGTGATAGTTAATACTACTAGGGAAACTCTAATGTGCCAACAAAAATAGTTAAAAAGAATGCTGTTAAGTGTAAAAAAAAATAAAAAAAAAAAATCTCCATTTTCACAATGTATAACAGCACTAGGGCAAAAAAAGTCAAAAAAGTGAAGGCCTTGTTTGTCAATGTCATTTTATTCGATGCTTCTTTTTAGGCTATCGGTGTCCAAATAGTTTGTAAACTTGCAATAATTTTTTTATTGATTACCAACAAAATATACATATAAATAAATTGGCAATTTCCATGAATAATCCTAAGTTTCCAAAATATTACGGTTACAAATCCGATCAAAAACATATTACGACTATACATATATTACTGTTTTTTTGGACAAAATTATCCTTAAAATTTAAGTTTGACCAATTTGTACAGGATCCCCAATTTTATATATAATCCCCAAAAATAAACAGAATCCCCAATCCCCAATTTATCTAATAATTACCAATATTATACATAACCCTCAATTCCCAAATTTATGAACAATTCCCAATATTGTTATGAATCTTCAATCCCCTATATGTCACATCAACATTTAATGATGATCATTCAACGTCTCCCGAATTTTTAATTATAAAACATTATTACACATAAATACCAATTTAACACGTAATCCTCAATTTTATAAGCAATCCCCAATTTTTTACAGAGTCCCTAATACTCAATTGCCGACGGAATACCCAATTTATCACAAAATTTCCAATACCCATATTTGCACGGTATCCCCACGTGTACACATAATCTCCAAATTTATACACAATCCTCAACTTTTCTAATAATTTTCAATTCCAATATGTCACATCATGCATGTCATTCATTCAGTTTGTGCTTTCCAAAAACATCAAATCAATCAAATCTGGTCTACTCTATTAGGTATTCTTAGTAATATAGGGGATTGGTGATTAGTTGTAATTCTGGTGATTCTTTGTATTATTGGGAATTGTGGATTATACACAAAATTGGGGATTGTATTGATTATTGGGGACTCTTTAATTTTTTTTAAGAAAACCGTACCAAATTTAGACCATTTCAATGGTCAAATTGTAATTACTCATATGAGTAGAGGGTATTTATGTCTTTAAAAACTATTTTCGTAATGTATTTTGGATCGGGTTCGTAACCGTAATATTTTGGAAACTTAAGATTATTCATGGAAATTACCCTTTATAAATAAATAAAGATAAAGTGCAAATGAAAAACTTCAGCTTGAAGTGGACCCATTTCATGTATAATTGTCAACACAAAATCAACTCCTCCATTACAACTGGCCAGTTTAGATAAGTTTCTACTTCCCATTTTTCTATTTTAAAAAGTAAAAAATGAAAATTTTGAATGTGAAAGTTTTGATAATTACTTTTAAAAGTTGAAGTAGTAAGAAATTTTTGCTACCTCAATTTTTAAAAGTAACTACCAAAATTTTGTACTAAAGAAAATATAAAAAATTTCCATTTTTTCTTTTAACTTTTAAAAGTAAAAAAACAGGAAGTAAAAGCTTATCCAAACGTGCTTTTAATTTTTCAATTTTCTTTTAATTATATAGGGGTAAAAAAGGTTTCAAATTGATTTTATAGTTGTCATGACTAAGTGATAATTTGTTGTCATTACGTAATAGACAAAATTGATTCAAATTATACTCTACGTATGAACAAAATAATTTTTTTTTTTTTTTAAAAAGTCCACAATTTGTATCTCGAATTAGGGTTTAAGGTTAGGTCTTAACCATAAACCTTAAATTTAGTATGTCAATTTAGTTGGCCAAATTAATTTCTGAATTCTAGACTTTTTTTTTTTTTTTTTCAATTGTTGGAGGGTTTATATGTTCATGTATTTGAAGCAACCCCCAGGATGTGTACTGGGAAGTTGGGGACAGACGCATTTGCAAAACGTGCTCTACTGGTGTTGATGATTTTAAACCAGATTGGTTGCTTCCCCTAATTGAGAAATAACTTTCTATCTAATGGTTTATAATTTTGGAATGGAAATTTTTTTATGGTTTTGGCCAAAAAGGAAAAAAATGAAAAAAGTAGGCATAAACTATCTCTCTTTTGGTTAAAACTTAGAAGTTAGCAATAATGGGGCTTTTATTATAAGGTGCACTTTATGCAATTTTGCATAAGGCGACCTCTATAGGGACAAATACAGATAATATTTTAAAAAACAGATCGTTGGATTAAATGAATTGCTTATGAATTTCATGTTCGCTAAAAATCACAATGATCCAATGGTCAGTTTCTAAACAATGTTATAGTGAAAAATTGTGACTTTTTGGTTCTTTAAAATGTCACCAGTTTTTCCCACTTAGTTTTTTCAGAAACCAACCATTGGATCACTGTAATTTTTGGCGAATGTGAAATTCATAAACAGATCATCTAATCTAACGATCAATTTTTTAAGATATTATATGCATTTGATCCTATAGAGGTTACCTTACGAAAAATTGCACAAGGTACACCTTATAATAGAAACCCTTAGCAATAAATAACCATCAAAAGAGCATTACAATTTCAAAATAAACCATATGAAAATACTTACCTCTAAACATCCTAGCCAGATTATGAACTTGTTCGATCAACCATAATTCTACCCACTTTACAGAAACGACAGAAAGCGCGCAAAAAGATGAGCTAAATATAAAATATCAAACAAATGAAAATGATCCTGTCCGCACATATTTACTTTCGTTAAAATAAGCATAAAACTAATAGATGACTGTTGGATTTGATACTATATATACTTATGCATACCAAAAATCACGATGATCCAATGGATAACACCTCAAAAAGTCCAAAGTCTAGAGCTGCAACTTGAATAACAAGTTCGTCAGCATCAATGCACACGGTATTTTGGAGGGCCAAAATTCATTCTAGATAGTTACCAGGTAGAAATTCGAATTCCTAAATCCTAATCTCTTCTTTACAAGAGGAGGCGGATATATAATACCTTTGTTAAAAGGATAATTTAACTGATTTTTCATATAACTTCTTTAAATAAAAAATAAATAAATAAATAAATAAATCTCAATTCTTACAACGGATTTTGGTTTAGAAATCTCACAATGGTCGATGAATGGAGAGTGTTTTCTTATTCTCCTTTTATTGATGATGAAATATTTTAATTGGCCTAAACTAATACAAAAATGCTATACAACCAGAAACTTTAACCTGGAATTAAAAACCAGAATGATGTGTCATGCTCCAGATTGGCTTCGGCCTATTTTGGATACTGATATGTTATCTTCTTTGTCTTGATCAATAAAAGTTCTTGTTGACAAAAAAAAAAAAAAAAAAAAAAAGAATGATGTGTCATGCTTTGAGTGGTTTAATCATTCTCTCAGATAGATTATATCTTTTTCACATACCACTCAAAGCATGACACATTATTATGGTTTTTAATTTCGGGTTAAAGTTTATGGTTGTATAGTATTTTTCAAACTAATATTACCTTATATTTTTAGATTCGATCTGGGTTTGAATCTTAATGGAAAATTGAATTATTGTTATCATTATTATTATTTTATGGTAACTTTTTTGAAATTTATTTTGCTATTGGTCTTATGATCAAGGTCACCTGATGCAACTTTACATTAGGGGGCGTTTGGTTGCTTGTAAAGAGCTATGTAATGTAATCTCAGATCCCATTACATAGCTTAAATCATGTTTAGCATGTCATGATGCGGATGTAATCCACTTTACGGGTGTAATCTACCATGAAGAAAGGCTGTAAAATGGAATGCGGTCTTCAACCAATGTATTCCGGGTAATGTAATGTAATCTACTTTACTGTCAATTAAATTACATGGCTATCCAAACGCATTTCTGGGTAATGTAATGTTATTCCGGGTAATGTAATGTAATCTACTTTACAGTCAATTAAATTACATGGTTATCCAAACGCATTTCTGGGTAATGTAATGTAATCTGACTTCACATTCCCTACTCATCCAAACAAGTGGGATGTCATTTTGAATGTAATTTGAATTACAAATGCAATCAAATTACACTGTAATCTACTTTACAGTCAATTAAATTACATTACATTACAGGCAACCAAACGCCCCCTAGGTGTACCTCATACTAGCATTTCCGTTTACATTTATTTTTACCAGTGGTTTACAAAAGCCAACATGGAAGTTGTCTTTTGAAAAACCCATCGTTGGGTTAGATACTTTTCTTATGCATAACACATGCCAAAAATCACATTAATAAGACACTAGTAGCCATTCGATCCATAAAGTCACATTCCTAATAAATAAAAAATAGGGTATTTAACCCACAACCCCTTAGTGTATTAGTAGAATACCCAAAAGCCCCTATAGGATAACTGGTTAGAGATATTTACCTTTTTATAAATTATGACTAATATACCGTTATTTTATCAGTTCATATTTAACAATTTACCAAAATTATCTAATGCCAAGAATGGTGGTTACAAGATCTTTCTGGAATTCTCGCCGACGAGAGGGGTGCCATATCCCTATTCAGAAGGAGCCGATGAAGGCCATTTGCATAGAATCAAATCGTGTCTTGCTAGATAGGTGGAGATTGTCGTCTTACCACAGCAAACTGCAAGCGAAGTGGAGTTTGACGGCGACAAAGAGACCATTGAAAAAATCAACAATAAAGAAACAAGGCAAGTTGCACGCTGGGATTTCAAATCGTTTTGTAGAAAAATGGTTTTCTTTTTGTTTCTTCTACTTTTCAGAAGTTGAAAATGTAAATTTATTTGGATTGTTTACTTGTTACAAAACATGGATTCATGTTCTTGGTTGTAAAATAGATAAATGTAGATCTTTTACTGGTTGATTTGTGTATGTAATAGGCATATACAAATAAATAAACTTCTATTCACTGTGACTAGAACTCAAAGATGTCATCTTTGTGTTTGATGTCTGGTTTCTTAACATGGGTTAGTGTTCTTGGTTATGAAATATATAAATATACCTATCTAACATGTGAGTAAATTAAATTGAAAGATCTTTCCTTTTTGTTTGTTTAATATCTATACTTTATATGTTTAATACCTCTATGATAGATAAATTTATATGTTTAATATTTCCAAACAGGTAAATTTATTTGTTTAACATTTCCAAACAGATAAATCTATATGTACAGAAATGAATGGGAGAATATTTATACTTTCTGCCCTTTACGTTTTACACTTCTATTAGATTATGATCAATTTTTATCTATCATTATCACTTAGTTCTTATCTTGAATCTAGATGGAATGAAAGTTAAGTTCTTTAAAGATATCTATTAGTAGCATTGATAAGGATTAGAATTTCTACTTGCTTAGGACTAATATTTCTATAATGAAAAATATTAAGAAAATAAACTTTAAATTTAATAAAATAATAATTTGAAATTTGAAATGAACGTAATCTTCCTAAAGTGTCCAAAATGCTTACAACTCTAAATGGAAATCATAATAAATGCAATCTCCAACTAATGAGGGCAAATCTGCCATTTTTTGAAAAACTAACCGTTGGATTAAATATTGTGCATATGTATGTCATGCATGCCAAAACTCACATTGATCCAACGGTTGGTTTTTCAAATATGTTACTAAGAAAAACTGTGACAATTTTTATTGGTTAGAATTTTTCACAGTAAATATTTTGAGATGCTCACATCCGATCACTATGATTTTTGCTATACGCGACATCCATAACAAGAGTATCTAATCTAACATATGATTTTTTAAAATACATATCCCACAATTAATTGAAGACCTCATGCTAACTTTTATGAAAGTCATCATATGTGTATATGATCGGGACTATATATATATAGGAAGTAATGATCCTGTTAGCAAATGCTGACTTTATTAAAATTAGCACACACTCCATGGCAATTAGATCTCATACCATGATCGAGATTTAACGGCCATGAGACATTTACTTACTTTAATAAAGTAAGCAAATGCTGATCGGATCATTTCACTTTATATTGGATACTTCGAACTATTACCTTTAATCGGAGATGCTAATATAAAGTGCACCAGTTGCATTAAGTGACCTCCGTTCGAGCAGTTCCGGAACATATTTTCAAAAACCAACTGTTGGATTAGATTCCCCTCTTGTGAATGTCATGTCTGCAAAAAATCACAATGATTTAATAGTTGCTTTTTGTAAAATGTCAGAATAAAAAAACTGACTTTTTTGTTCTTCAAAATGTCAAAATTTTTTCACAGTTGATTTTTTCAAAAACCTACCTGTAGACACCTCATTTTTGACTTATAGCATTTAATTCATCATTTCATGTCCTATTTGGTCAAGATTGACCAATCATTTTTGGAGGATTAGGCCTTAAAACCCTAGTTTCCCAATTGACCATTTTTCCTTAGGTAGATAGAGGCTATTATCGCATGTAGGTTTTGATTCGCAATCGAGTGATTCCTTTCGTATTTATTTTTTAGAGAGTCTAGGAATGCTCATGTCAAATTTCAATTCATTCCGATCAAAGATCAATAGGTAATAAGAATTTTTGCAACTTTAAGAGTATAATTGTCCTTTTTCTTTTTCTGGCATAATTTTAAAATGACCTTTGAATTTGTCCCGGTTGGTTTTACTGAGTTTGTATAGATATTTAGAGTCTAGTTAGAGGATTAGTTCAAGCATCGACACGGTTCGAGAACGATTTAGCCCATAATGGTTCATAGTGGCTAATTGACCATTTCTAGGGTTTTGACCCAATTTGACCATGGTCAACCGTTTTTCCAAAATTAATAACTTTTATAAACCTAAAATTTTTTCAAAAATATTTCAAAACATGTTTCAAAAAAGTGGCAATTGTTTTGCAATCAATCGTTTAGTCAATTACAAAATCCTAATTTGAGCAGAAATGGCTTATAATGACTAAACCAGCTTGGTTAACCTAACCCTATAACTTTAGTCAATATTTTTGAGCCCAAAACCTTCTATAAACATAGATGATTAAGTCCTGAATATTTTGTCTTTTGAATCATCGAATTTGGACTTAAAATAAGGAAGATAAACTCAAAACAAGTTGAAGAGTCCCAAAATACCTCAGATTTCTTCAAATGTGGGCATTTTTTGGGAGGAGGTTCTGATGGCCATCCTAGGCTGGTCTGCTGGCTGTCCAAGGGTGGACAGTTGGTCGTCCAAGCCCTAGACGGTCACTCATCTATTTTCTCAGTTTTACATAATTTCAAAATCATGTGATTTTGGGGTATTTTCACCAAGTGTTTTCACATTTTTTTTACCTAATCTGATTACTAGGACCCTTGGAAGACTCAATGTGAGCCGTATGATCATTAGGATTAAATTTAATCTTGACTGTCCATGCTTGAGCCAAAAATCTATAAATATAGGTCTTAGTTTAGGGTTTTAGAACATCAAATCTGCTGGAGAGCTTTTGGAGGCTTGCTTAAGGAGGCTAAGAGGAGAACTACAGAAGCTCAAAGGTAAGTATTTCTTTCCTTTTTCCTTCCCTTTTTAATTATTTAATAGTATAGAAGCATGCTAGGATTTTTATTAGTTGCATTACAGTTCATAGTTCTCTTCTTTTTCTTCTCCTTCTTCTTTCTTTTTCTAGGATTTTGTTCATAAGTCTTTAGGAGCATGTTAGGATTTACATAAATGCATGTTAGAATTAATTATGTATATTAGAATTTTAGGTTGGCATGAATGCATGTCAGAATTAGGGTTTGCGTGTTAAGGTTAATTTACATGATAGTTAAAGACTAGGGTTTGCATGCATTGTTATTTTATGCATGGTAGTCTTATTTCATGTTATTTCATGTGAGTGCATGTGGGCATGTTAGAAAGCATGATAGGATTTTTTTTTGTATATTATGTTTTGAATAGTATGCATGATTAGGGTTTATTATAGCATAATAGGAATAGGCTTTGTTTTTTGTTTCTAGCATGCATGTTAGAAAGCATGATAGAAAGCATGATAGGATTTACTAGTTTTGTATGATTAGGGTTTTGATATATGTTTATGTTTATTATAATAAAGTTAGCATCAGATAATCGAATTGTTTGGTTGATAAACAATTGTGAACGAGAGAGCTTTGCATGAGGTGAGTCCCTTCCCTTGTGTTTATTTTCATGTGCACTTAATTGTTTGATATAAACTTGTGGACGGGGGAGCATTACATGAGCTGAGTTTCTTCCCCAGTGTTTCATTATCGCATGCTTTGCTTTATTGTTCTAAATATATGCACATTGATAAGTCCGTTAGTTAGTTTGCATAGTAGCTTAGTTTTAAGACCCTTATAGTCAACTTTTTGCATATTTTCTTACATAGTTTGCATATTACCATATAGAATTGTGTTAGCTAGCAATTTTTAGGATTTTTTTAGGATAATTAGCATATTTAAAACGTGCATATAAGTACATCTAATATCTTGTCCGGAATGTTAAATGACTTAAAAACATGGTTTAAATCAACTTTTAGATCATTTTAACGTAGAAATTGCACTTTAGATCCCTTAGAAATCATCAAGGTAAAGTTTTCTTATTTTTTTGCATGCATTTGCATATTTAATTTTCATGTTTTCATACATTTATGTTGCTGTCCAGATTTGGATAATAACTTAGAAGCATGCTTAGGTTCACAGTTAACCCTAGTTTTAGGTTGGAATAGCCTTTAGATACAAGATTAAGTGTAGTTTAGAAACCCTAGGTTAAGAGAAGTTTCCTACCTCCATAGGATTGTTTTATTATAAGAATTACAATCATGTTAATTCTTTTAGCTTAATTAGAATTCTAGTCTAGAGAGACTTATTTTTCAACTAAAATTGTTTTCAAAACAAGATTTTGTTTTAAGTATTTTTATATAAATAAAATTCTATATATATAAAATTCTATTTTTCAAGTATTTTTATCAAAATTGAACTCTTTGAAAGAGTTATTTTCAAAATCAAAGTCTCTATGGATAAAACCTAATTGGAATACAAGTCTTGAAATAGAGTCGTATTTTAAATAGGAATTTTTTTAAATTAAAGTTATATTTTGAAATAAAGAGTTTAAAAACAAAACAAAGTCTCTCTAGAATAGAATTTTAAATGAGTTAGATTATTGAAAGATAAATCTTTAAATAAGGATTTGCATTAATGTAGTTCCCTACAATAGGATGAGTCCTATGAAAGTTCGAACTACGTGGACTTTGAATCTTACTAGGAAACTAGTAAGATACGTAAGCGCTAATAGAGCTCAAATCTGCCTCAAGATACTAAGTATCCTAAGTTTTGTAGGATTTTGTTTGATTTTCTTTTTTACTATTTGTTTTAGTTAGTTCGAAATTATGTGTGCATAATATTTTAAATAGCCCAAGTAAATTAACAAACCTTTAATTATGGTGAAGTAGGTGCCTACAGGATATTTATTGGAACCTTTCCATATCATAATCTAGTCCTGAATACATATCTGGTCGTTGATCATGCTTTTCAAAAAATATGAAGATGTTTTTGTTGGCCCAAGTATATACCTCTAGAGGAGGGTGAATAGAGTATATACAAACTTTAAAAATAATTACCAAATAAAATTATGGTCCAATTAAATTCAGCGGAAGATAAACAAGTTAATAAACTTAATTGGAAATGAGAGAAAATAAGTTTGAATCACAACTCAACAATTAATATAGCAAGTATAAATTGAAATGCAAGAGAAGAGTTAGAGAGATTCAAACACAAGGATTTAACGTGATTCGGTCCCCGCCTATATCCAAGCCTCAAGATCTCCGTCTCGAGGATTCCACAATCCACTATGGATTACTCCTTCAAAGTGGAGAAACCTTTACACAGCCTTCTTTACAAGGTGGAAGACCGTTGTTTATGTATGGAACTGGAGAGGTCCTTATAATCGTGAGGATTGCCGTAAAAATGGCGGTCTTTAGTACTTAGAGGAATGGATATAAGAGGGGAACAGAGTAAGTCGATCTGATCAACTTCCGGACACGACTCAGGTGTTATTCTTCGCGATCTCGACCTTAAGATCGCGAGGAATAACCTCTGTAATAAATTCTCTTCTTCTCTCCTTATCCTTGGTTGTTCATGCCTTAAATGAGGTTAATACCCTCTCTTTTATAGGAGAAGGAAGGCGAGTACAAAAAGGGGTCAAATCACTGACATGGAGGCCAGGGCGCAGTCAAGCCGGCGCCCTGGCTCCCTGCCATTTCCAATCATGAGAATGGGTGGATGATTTGATTGATTTTGTACAGTTGACACCGCTGCCCTAGGTCTCAGTACAGTAGCGTTCGACCTAGGCCCTGCAATGGCGGCCATAGCCTGCACAGTATGGCCGCACACTGCCCGAGGCGGGAAGTCAATAAATGCAGAGAGAGAGAATGTATTCATTACCCACGTGTCATTTCCTAGAGTTGCCAAATCGACCTGGCCAAGACAAAGGGGCGACCCTGCCTCCTCGCGAGGGCGTCCCTTCGCGTTGGCGCTCTTCTGTCCCTGCCACCAGTCCTATTCCCCATAATTCGACCTTGGGTGATGACCGGTCATGGCCCTCACACAGAAAAGAGCAGGGGACGAACGCCTCAAGCATTACGCCGCCCTAACTATAGAGAGAGGGGGGGGGGCGACGTAGATCACCACTTTTACCCAACCCTATATGGAGGAAAGGGCGAAGCAAGTGCGACCGTCTCAGACGAACAAGTCCTAGAACCGCGACCTTCTGAGTCAAGGTCGAGATCGAAGGGACATGTTCCCCACTTTGTTTAGGTCTAATCGACCGGGATCGCATGCTCAATTTCTACTATAAACATTTTGCCCCCCGCACCATTGCGACCTTGCGTGCGGATGGCAGGGGCGCAAAGGTGCGACGCCTTATCTTCTTGTCAGACTGACCGCCTGCGCGTTGGCGGGAGAGGTGTCACTCTCTCATTTGTAAGTCAGTGAAATGTCATGGTGCATTTAATGCGATACGACGCTTCGGCGGTGCCGGACACGCGATCAGATGCGCCATGATGACCCCTTTGAGTATAAATATCCCTCAGTTCCATTCATTTGTACGCTTTCAGAAGATTTTTAGTGCAAGGTCGAATTTCCTCGCTCCCAGTCTTCCTCATTCTCTCCCATCTTCTTCTAATTTCCAACGACCTTGCGATGGCTCCCGCCGATCAATCGCCTCCTCAGACCATCACCATCGCCCCACTGGCGTATATCGACAAGTCAATCCCCCAAGTCCCACCAACCGAGACATGGAAGGACTCCTCCTTGCTCGCCGACAGCTTCTGGAAGGTCGCAGACAAGGGCGAGGCCATAGGGGGGTCTCTCGCTCATGTCCCCATGTATCCTTACCCCGAGTCCCCAGCTGACGAGGGCGTTCCTACCAATGGGGCGGCCATTACCCGTTTCTGCATCGAGAGGGGGAACTACCCCGAATCTGCGATGGCCTTCGCATCCTTCTCCCTCCCCTCGACCTGGTGGGACGCCTGGGTGAAAGACATTCTTTCGACGGAGGGTCATAGGAAGATGCTCCAGAAGGCAGGGGTCCTTGGCGCGGTGAAGCTCAGCGCCGTATTGTCGATCCCCAGGGACAAGAACGGGCTCAGCTTCCTCATGTCGAGGTGGTGCGCGGGGACGCACACCTTCGTTACTGCGTGGGGGGAGTTCGTCCCCACTCTGGAAGATGTTAACGTCCTAATGCGCTTGGACATCTTTGGGCGCGAGGACGTTGGGAAGCTCGAATTCACTCCTTCGGAGCGACAGATGGAGGGGGCGTTGATTGAGGCGTTGGCGGCCTCCTCCAAGTTCAGATCGACATTCTCCCAGGGCGGGAAGGCCGACCCTCGCAAGAACTCATGGCTGGCCTGGACTCGATATTTCTTCCGAGATTATGATACCAAGAATCTCGAGGCCTGGGCCGATTCGCCGAGGAAGGGGGGTGATTTATACTTCGAGGCCTTCATCGCCATGTGGCTGGGCCGCTATGTGTTGGAGGGCGCCCCTGATGGAGGGCTCAACGCCCGTGTTTTCCCACTGGCAATCAAGATCGCGAGGGGGTGCAGGTTCGCGCTTGCCCCCTTGTTCCTTGGGAATCTGTACTGCCGCCTTGATTATATTCCATTAGACACGGAGCGGTCAATGGGTCGGTACGCGGTCAGTACCTTTGTCAGCGCGGCCTTCCTTCAGATGTTCCTATACGAGCGGTTTCCGGGGTACGCTCCTCGGCCGTCCTCTGCATCGTCCTTCGCAGAGTTTAAGGAGAAGGACGGGGTCGGTCGAGCGTTGAGGTGGTCGAAGTCTAGCCCGCGGGGGCATATCCGTGACTTTATTGACTCGGCGATCAGTTTTACACCCCGCCCCTATGTATCAGAGCTGAAGGGGTATAGGGCGTCGGCCTTTTCTGCCAAGGGGCCTGTTACCGTCGATTTGAGCGGGGAGGTCGACGGGCTCTACTACAACATCCTTATGGCCGCATGCTACACCCACCTCCCTGCCGTGTTAGAAGAGGAGAAGAAGGTGGTGCTCTATAGCCCTTATAGAGTATCACGACAATTTGGCTTCGATCAATGCGTTCCTCCCGCGCATGTGACCACACTGGGCTTCAAGGAATTGTGCTCGAAGTTCACTCGGGCCGAGGGCGCGAACAATTTCTTGGACCTTTCGGTCGTGATTTTTCCGGGCCCCGACCGCCAGGGCGTATATACTCCGGAACACATGAAGTTCTGGAACAGGAACATTCAAGAACTGAAGAAGTTTGTTCGATCCCCACCAGTGATCCCTCCAATCAGGATCGTGACCAAAGGGGATGTCTCCCTTAGACTGGTCCCTAAGGTTAGGGCGAAGGCAGTGGCCCAGCCGGCCGAGTCGGAGCCCCCGCGACCTCCATCCCCCAGAAAGACAAGGGCGAAATCTCAGAAGGAGAGGGAGGACAACACCGCCCAACCTTTGCCCCCATCGAAGCGACCCCCTCCTACTGACGGCGAACCCGTCAATCCAAAGAAGGCCCGTAAGGAGGTAAGTCAGAAGTCGTATATTTCTTGTTTTTCATTCATCTCGCGTAAGTTGATTTTGACTAAGTCCTCTGGCGATTGATCAGGTTTCTCCCCGGGTCGTCCAGGCAACGGACCTGCCTCAGGCTGGGAGGTCGGAGCCTACACCATCGACCAGCGTCGCACGGCGGCTCATCCTGAGGGATGAAGATGAGGAGGATGAAGGGGAGCCCGAGGTCGCGGTTCCCCATCGCAAGCCTGGGGCAGGGAAGGGCAAGGTTATCGCCCCTGAGCCCCCGACAGAGACCGGTCAGGTCGAGGTCCCTGGTCATAGGGCGATTGGAGGGTCGAGCTCTAGCTCAGAGGGGTCGAGCTCGGAGGGGAGCTCTGAAGTAGGGTCGACGGAATCGGGGTCGGAAGGGTCCAGTTCCGAGGGGGGTAAGAAGGAGAAGAGCGAAGAACATGTGGTCTTGCCTCCCTCACAGACCCCCGTCGAACATGCGCCTGTGGATGTAAGCGACCCGGCCCTCGCAGATCTAGTGGAGAGGGTGACAACCGCCAAGACAACCACGCCTGTTGGTTCGACCGAAACAAAGAAGGCGTCACCCGGCGCTAAGGTCTTGATCTCGATCGATGACACTCCTCCTGCGGGCATCCAGAGTGCGAAGAGTGCGTCGAGGAAGTCAAAGAGCGACCCTCCCCTCCATCTTCAAGATTCCCCAGGTACTGCCGCGTTTAGATATTTTGTGTCTTTATTGGGTGGGGATACGGCGCCTCACGTTGTTTCCTTTTCTCATGTAGCGCGTACTCCGAGCTCAGATCGACCCTCCTTCCATATCGACCCACTGCAGCTGACCCCAGATCCGAAGGATCGCTTGGCTCTTGCCCCAGACGAGGTCGAGATTGATGATGAATATGGTATCTCTCCCCGAGAAGCCTCGATCCTCCGTCGGGCGATTGCCAGGCATGGGGATTTCAGAAAAGGTTGCAAGCTCGCGAACCCTCTCCTTCGAAGCACATATTTATCAGTGCTGGTTAACATCATCCGCTTGCTCACAACGAACACGCCTTCGAGCCTGACTGACCGCGACCTGTCATTTTTGAACTCGGGCCTTGACGATCTGGAGCTTGCTGGGTACGACGTCAAATGGCTGCGGTCGTGCTATGACAGCGTACGCCCAGTAATCGAGTACGCCCATGCTTGCGCCGAGATCATCCTCTATAAGGATCGCTTGGAGGAACTCGCAGAGGAAGAGGCACAGATCAAAGCGAAGATCTCCGAGCTAGAGGTGGTAGCAAAGGCGCGGGGCAAGAAGGCAAAGCAACAGAAGATCGATGTAGATGCCATCATAGGGCCTAGGCTAATATAAGCATACATGTATTCTATAACGGGCCCCAAAATGTAAACATGACACATGAATGAAATAAAATTTTGTTTATATCTCGCCTTGTCTCTCGCATGTGAATTATTGTCATATTTCGATGGATGCCACAACAAAACGACATCTCAACGTAATTTAGAAGTAAACATAACAAGTATTTTACAAAAAAAAAAACATGCACGACCCAGCCATAATAGATTAAATGCGACCTAAGCGTAGTAAGACTTAATATAAACCACATTGATCGGGGGCAAGAGGTCGTCAGAGTCAGGTTTGGAGAGTCGATAGTAGCCACTTCCATTGGCTTCCCGTACCACATAAGGTCCCTCCCATTTGGGGGCGAACTTATGTGGTGCGGGTAATCCTCTCCTTATATGATCCGTCGATTTCAAAACTAGATCCCCTATCACGAATGTCCTTGGCCGCACAAGCTTGTCATAGGCACGCGCGATCCTTCTTTGGTAAACTTGAAGACGAGTATTTGCATCGTTTCTTCGCTCTTCAAGACCCTCGAGGTCGGTTAACCTGTCCTCAGGGTCGACTTCGCTGCGAAGAGCAAGCCTTGCAGAGGGCACTGCGATCTCGGCGGGTAAAACAGCTTCGGCCCCGTATACCAGGGAGAATGGGGTCGCGCCAGTTACCCCTCTCTTCGACGTCCTGTACGCCCAAAGAGCCAAAGACAACTGGTCGTGCCACGATCTCGGCAGTTCATGTACCATTCGACTTAGGATTCTTAGCAATGTCTTGTTGGTGGCTTCGGCCTGGCCGTTTCCTTTAGGGTAGTAGGCCGTTGATTTAACATGGTCGACCTTGTACTTCGCGAGCATCTCTCGGACTTGCTTGTTCACAAATGGAGTACCATTGTCTGACAGGATCCTTTTGGGGATTCCAAACCTGCAGATAATGTTTTCTTTGATGAAGTTTGCGACTGCACCTCCAGTTGCTCTTCTAAGTGGGACAGCTTCGACCCACTTAGTATAACATTCGGTCGCGGCTAGGATCCATATGTTTCCACGCCCTGAGGGCGAGATAGGTCCAATAAGGTCCATTGCCCAAGTGTGGAAAGGCCAGGGCGTGTTGAGGCTATGGAGGTCGACCGCAGGGGCTCTAATCCGATTATCGTGAGTTTGGCACGGTCGACACCTTCTCGCAAAGTCTTGGGCGTCCCTCTCCATCGTAGGCCAGTAGTATCCCAGGTGTAGCAAGTGTCGAAACAATTTCGTGCCCCCTTGATGCTCGCCGCAGTCGCCCTCGTGGGCTTCTCTAAGGATTATAGGTATTTCGCCTTCTGATATGCACCTCAGGGGCGTGCCATGCCATCCCTTTCGATATAGCACGCCTTCCTTTAGAAAGTACCTCGGGGCTTTCTTTTTGATCAAGATCGCATCTTTTGCTTCCGACGGTAATGTTCCCTCCTTCAAGAAGTCGATGTAGGGTCGTTGCCACTCTATTAATTCGACCATCCCTCCCTCGAAGGGATCGGGATTACCATGACATTCTGGGCAACGACCTTGGACTTCGCTCGCATCTTTTGCCATCGTTGGCCAATAGTAACCTTGCCTTTGAATCCTTCTATACAACGGTACTTCGTTCTTACCGCAATACTGTTCATGGGCGGTTTCGAGTAATTTCTTAGCTGCGGTCTGCCCAATGCATCTTGAAAGGATGCCATCGGGTCCCCTGAAGTACAGCTCGCCGCCCCTGTCGTAGTATTTTTCGAGACCCTGCGATCTGGTGACGTCAAGCTTTGCTCGTGCAAGCTCTTCTAAGATATGTTTTCGCCAGTCATCTTCTTCCAGACCATCTTCCGGGACAAGGTTCAATACCGGGCAGGGGAGAGGGCGCTGCCTTATTTCGATAGTTAGTTCTTCCTTGTCGCCCATAATGACCTTCGAGGCCAAGGTCGCGAGGGCGTCGGCATGTTTGTTGCTCGACCTTGCATGATGTTCGACCCTCACTTCCTCAAATTTTCCCAATAGTTTTTGAACTAGGGTTCTATACGGTGCCAACGAAATTTCCTTAACAGCGTATTCTCCAGATGTTTGCTTCACAACCAAGCTGGAGTCTCCTAGGATACAAAGCCGAGTTACTCCCATTTCACGCGCAAGCAAGAGTCCTAGGATTAGGGCTTCATACTCGGCCTCATTGTTGGTTACTCCAAAGGCGAGCTTGTAGGAATAGGAGAGGGTCGAGCCTTGAGGGGTCGTGAACACAATACCGGCTCCACCTTCGTTTCTTCCTGCTGAACCGTCGAAGCTCATCTTCCATTCCTGTCCGGAGGTCGATCTTACCTCTTCCATGCTTCCTGGGATCTCGTCCAAAATGGGCTCGTGGTCGTGGGTCGGGAAGTAGGCTAGAAGGTCTGCCAATGCTTGGCTCTTGATTGCCTTCGGAGATACACATGAGATCTCGAATTCGCTCATCATGAGGAGCCATCTCACCATTCTTCCTGACAGAGCGGGTCGCGTGAGGAGGAACCTGATGGGGTCGCATCTGGTGACGATCTGCAGCGGATGGGCCAGGAGATAATGCCTGAACTTCTGGCATGCGAACGCGAGGGCTAGGCAATGTTTTTCAATCCTAGGGTATCGCATTTCTGCCCCTCGTAGGATGCGACTGACATAGTAAACTGGTCGCTCTTGCCCCTCTATCTCCTGGGCCAGGAGCGCACCTATTGATCTTTCAGTGGATGTCAAGTACATGATAAGGGGGATCCCGGGTCGCGGTGAGATCATTGTCGAGGTCGAGCTCAGGGCCTCCTTGATCTTGTCGAAGGCTTTCTGATGTTCGGTCGTCCAGACAAATGATGCCTTCTTCTTCAATAGCGAGGAGAAGGGGGCGATAGTCTCTGCAAGGGCTGGGACGAACCGTCTTACATATGAGACTTTTCCTAGGAAGCTTTTTAATTGCTTCTGCGAAGTGGGAGGGCGCATTTCTTTTATCGCTCTTGCCTTCGATGGGTCGACATCAATCCCGTGCCTATGTACTAGGAATCCCAAGAACTTGCCCGCTGATACACCGAAGGCGCACTTCAACGGATTCATCTTTAGGTTGTATTTCCTGCATCTTTCGAATACCCTCCTTAGGTCGACCATGTGATCCTTTTCAAGTTTTGATTTCACAACTATATCGTCAACATAGTCCTCCAAAATGTCATGCATCATGTCGTGGAAGATCGCAGTCATTGCCCTTTGGTAGGTCGCACCTGCGTTCTTAAGACCGAACGGCATGATGACATAGTAGAAGTTTCCCATGGGCGTCCTGAAGGCTGTCAAGGTCGCATCATTTTCCTCCATACGAATTTGGTTATATCCGCTGAACCCATCCATGAACGAGAACATCTCGTGTCCTTCGGTCGCATCTATAAGAGTGTCCACATTCGGCAGGGGGAAATCATCTTTTGGGCAAGCTTTGTTGAGGTCGCGAAAGTCGACACAGCAACGGATCTGCCCGTTCTTCTTCTTGACCGGGACCACGTTCGCCAGCCAGGTGGGGTGCTGGATCGGCTTGATGAAACCCGCCTCAAGCAGTTTTTCGATCTCAGATTTAATTTGAGTCTCCAGCTCCGGGCGAAAGACTCTCGGTGGTTGCTTGATAGGTCGTGACGACTTTGATACTTCCAACTTGTGGGAAACGACCTTGGGGTCTAGGCCAGGCATCTCAGAATATTCCCACGCGAAAACATCCTGAAAATCCCTCAAGAGGGACAAAAATTCACCTTTCTTTTCTGGGGAGAGATTGCTGCTTAGGAAGACCGGCCTAGGGTTGCTTTCCCCGTCTGATAGGTCGATTTTTTCTAATTCCTCTTCTTGGGGTTTGGGTGCGTCTTGGAAACATTCGGGCGCGACAGGTAGGGGATTGTGGTCGGTCGATGGGTCGTCTTCTTCACGGTCGGTATGGCTGGGGCACAGCCTAGCTTTGGGCAAGGCCGCCCCGGCGTAACGTCATAAACGGTAGATGATGCGACCACATGGCAGCTGTACCTTTTTGACCGCACTTCCTTTTTCGATCCATACTCTCTCTTTTTCTGTCCGACCTCCTCGATTCTCTTCGCCCCATTTTGGTAATCTGAGGGACCTGGGTGGGGGAATGATTGATTCTCCCTCGGGGGACAACTCGTCGTATCTTTCCGCATCGGCCAGGTGCGCTTCTTCAGGCTCGAATGGGGAGGTCGAGGCAGGGATCCTGACAACCCCACCTTTCCATCGGCACTTTACGCATTGGTGAAAGGTCGAAGGCACCACCCGATACTTGTGCAACCAAGGTCGGCCCAGGAGGATGTGGTAGTTTGTATCAACATCGATGACTTGAAAGCGCGAGCTTCCCCTCATCGGGCCGACTTGCAGGTCGAGATCAATATACCCCATGGTTTTGTGATGGGCTGCTGCGAACCCGAGCACATTCATCGGTACTCTTACAATCCTATCGGCGGATATCCCCGCTTTCTCCAACGTATGGATCGACGCAATATTTATGGACGACCCTGTGTCGATGAACGCGCGTTTTAATTCAACCCCATTAACGGAGGCCGTCAAGAACAGAGGCCTGTTGTGATTGAGGTACGGCATTTCAATATCCTCATCAGAGAAGGTGACCGAGGTTTCGTTGAGCTTAATCTTTCGCCTGATCGACCCCCCTTCGGCGAATGCCGCCTCGTTCTGCTCGTGCGCGACCTTGGCAAGAGCTCTGGAGGCTTCGAATCTTGCTACCTCGCCGAAACCCAACTGGTCATAGAAGCGTTTAAATTTAGGGGTCTGTTGCAAGGATGCGGCGATCCCATCGTATTCTCCTAGTGGATCGACCCCGTCTTCCTCTTATGCTTCGCCCGTGTGAGAGGCCATATGAGTTTGACCTCCTGCGCTGGTGTGGACTGGGAAGGGGACATGGTTCACGTCTGTCGCTGGGGCCACCACTTCGAGCTCCCCTGCTTTCATTTTTCTTTCGAATATCCTTCTCAGGGCCCAACAGTCCATCGTTGGGTGCCGCTTATGTTGGTGAAATGCACAGAAATTTGGGTGAGCTCGGTCGTGAGCCGTAGGTTCGACATCGACCGAGGGCAGCGAGATCGCACCATCTTTCACCCACTGCTCCAAGAGATGGAGGACTTCTTTTGCCCCACAAGGAAAAGGGGGTAGGTCGACGGGCTCTTTCCTCTGCCCTCTTCCCCCTTTTACCCTTTTCTGCGGTTCTGCGGCTGCGACCTCGGCAGCTGCCGGCCTCTTTTCTCTCTTCCATTCAAACTTTTGAGTGGGAAGGGACACGCTCTTGCTGGTTCTTCGTGCCGCCTCGTATAATTTGGAAAAGGAAGGGAGAGGGAGGTTCTCCAGGTACACCCTATAAGCCATATTCATCCCGGCCACGCAGAGGCTCACCAATCCTTCCTCTGCGATGGAGTCATAACATTTCATCGCCCTTTCTCGGAATCTTTTGACGTATTCAACCAAGTCCTCGCCTTGGTTCTGGCGTTCTTGGCTGAGTGTGATCGCGGTTACGCGTTCGTCGACCCAGAAGAATTTTTTGTAGAAGGTACCGACCATGATGTCCCAGGTGGGCATTGATTCTGGTGCGAGATTCGAATACCAAGTGTAGGCACCCTCTGTCAGAGATTTTGAAAATTCCCTAAGCCTTAAGCCCTCGTTCGACCGGTAGGCTCCTAGGGCGTCTAGGAAACGCACCACATGTTCCCTAGCATTCCCTTTCTTCCCATTAAACATAGGGAATTTCAGGGGCGGCACGTACCCTACAGGGTAAGGCGCGCTAGCGAGTTCGAGGGGGTAGGGAGGGCGTAGGTCGCAATCGGGTATTGGCGGTAGGGGCCGAGAGAACCTGTCACGTTCTTGCTGCAAGAGTCTTTCGAGGTCCTCCCTTGTTATAAAAGAACTAGTTGGTGGCGGGGTCGCCTCTGTAGCAGATGGAAGTTCCGCGGCCGAGCCGGTCCCTTCTCTTGGTCGCAAGGCTCCTCCTTCCCCTCTGGTAGCGTCCGCGCCCCCGTGGAGCTGAGGAGCGTTAGATTCGGGGGGCGTGGTGTGCGATCGCAGGATCTGTAGCATTTTCTCTTGAGTCTCTTGCATCATGGAGGTGATGGTGGGAGTAAGCGTCGCCATGATCTCATTAATGATAGCCTGATGGGCGCTACCATGCGCTGAGTCGGCGATTTCTTCTCCATTAGCGCCGGTCCCTCCACCCACGCCAACTCGGTTGCTACTTCGAGTTCGGGCCGCCATTATACGTACAACCTCCCCAGTGGAGTCGCCAAAATGTTTATGTATGGAACTGGAGAGGTCCTTATAATCGTGAGGATTGCCGTAAAAATGGCGGTCTTTAGTACTTAGAGGAATGGATATAAGAGGGGAACAGAGTAAGTCGATCTGATCAACTTCCGGACACGACTCAGGTGTTATTCTTCGCGATCTCGACCTTAAGATCGCGAGGAATAACCTCTGTAATAAATTCTCTTCTTCTCTCCTTATCCTTGGTTGTTCATGCCTTAAATGAGGTTAATACCCTCTCTTTTATAGGAGAAGGAAGGCGAGTACAAAAGGGGTCAAATCACTGACATGGAGGCCAGGGCGCAGTCAAGCCGGCGCCCTGGCTCCCTGCCATTTCCAATCATGAGAATGGGTGGATGATTTGATTGATTTTGTACAGTTGACACCGCTGCCCTAGGTCTCAGTACAGTAGCGTTCGACCTAGGCCCTGCAATGGCGGCCATAGCCTGCACAGTATGGCCGCACACTGCCCGAGGCGGGAAGTCAATAAATGCAGAGAGAGAGAATGTATTCATTACCCACGTGTCATTTCCTAGAGTTGCCAAATCGACCTGGCCAAGACAAAGGGGCGACCCTGCCTCCTCGCGAGGGCGTCCCTTCGCGTTGGCGCTCTTCTGTCCCTGCCACCAGTCCTATTCCCCATAATTCGACCTTGGGTGATGACCGGTCATGGCCCTCACACAGAAAAGAGCAGGGGACGAACGCCTCGAGCATTACGACGCCCTAACTATAGAGAGAGGGGGGGGCGACGTAGATCACCACTTTTACCCAACCCTATATGGAGGAAAGGGCGAAGCAAGTGCGACCGTCTCAGACGAACAAGTCCTAGAACCGCGACCTTCTGAGTCAAGGTCGAGATCGAAGGGACATGTTCCCCACTTTGTTTAGGTCTAATCGACCGGGATCGCATGCTCAATTTCTACTATAAACAACCGTCATCCACAATATTCTTTAACAGTGGAAGATTCTCACCAATGCTCACCAAGAACACTTCTTCTCAAGCTTGAATTTGAACACCAAACTTCAAGCTTCACAAGAGTTGCAACCCTTAGCTCATAGAATTACAAATGAAATTTGTGAATGTGAACAATAGAGAAACTTCTTAAGAGTAGATGATGTGCAAACAATAAGCTCTCACTAATATCTTTCAAAGATTAAGAACTAATTTTGGCTCATGAGAGTATGATGAATCAATTGACTAATATCACACAACATGATGAATACTAGATTGGTATATGTTCGTGTATGATCATTAGCTGATTCAATACTCATACAATGAGTATTTATAAGTTCCAAAACAAATATGGCCGTTGGGAGTCAAAATAAAGTCGTTTGAGTTTGTCAAAAACTAGCCGTTATAAGCTGCAGAGCCTTCTTAGTCGACTAAACTAAACAGGTTAGTCGACTATGTCTTTTAAAATACTCTTTGAAAACAATCCGAAGTCGATTAGTCGACTATAGCATAGGAGTTAGTCGACTATCACAGTAGAAATCAAAGCATTTAAAAATTTTGGCTCGATTAGTCGACTATACCAAGATACTCAGTCGACTATTTAACCAAATAGTCGACTATGTACTTTGTTAGTTGACTATTTAAGGTTTTAGCGAAAACATGCTTTCTGCCACTTTGTTAGTCGACCATTCCATGGGGTCTAGTCGACTAGGCAAGGTCAAAATGCATTTTTCACTAAACCTTAGCTAGTCTTTAAGTCCAAATTAATCCATTATGATTTAAAACAATTTTGACCAAAATGAAACTCCCTAGCAAGTCATACTATGGTTTTAAGTTCAAGGTCTTTTGAGTTTAAATTAGCCCTCTATAATTTTCACTTAGTTTTGACCAAAATATATTTTCCAAATAAGTCCAAACTAAGGTCTTTAAGGTCAAGGTCATTAGAGCCAAGTAAGTTCAACCTTTTTGAGAGATTTATACAAATAAATCCTAAGCACTCTCACACAAGAATAAAAGCAAGATCTTTATATAGGATTTTAACACTTGTGCTTGGCTTGTGCAAGACTTCATCTTTGATTTCAATAAAGTTGTAGCTCTTTGTTTCATGCTCCTTAGTGAATGTTCAACAAGTTCACTTAAGCTTAGCTTTAATGATGGTTGAGCCTTCTTCAATTGAAAACTTGAATCTTGTTCTTATAAGTATATATATATACACTATAATGGATATATAAGAACTATAGGATAATGTCAATGAATCAACAAGATTAACCAAATAATCATTCTATAAAGTTTGACAATTCTGAAGAGTGTAAAACAAAGTATTCATATGCATAATTGAATATACATAGAACAATGTTTGTTATAATTAAAATCATTCAACAAAGTTGGATTGAAGCCACAAGGCTAACAGTTTTGTTTTGAATAAAATAAAACATATTTTTTATGGTTTCCTTATTCCTTAAAAATAAGATGACTTATTTTTCTTTTTTTTAAAATTCAATTCCGCTAACGTGGATGCATCGAATTCCTTGATGGTTCACACTACTGTTGGATTATCATGATCTTTTACTGACATGATATTATAAGAGGATGATCTAATCCAACGGTCAATTTTTCAAAACATGTTATGCAACTATACCAAGGAAAGTCACCTAATTCAAATTATATTAGCATCTCTATGCCCTTAATTATATTAAATTGATAATATCAATTTTAATTCTGCAACTTCTGTTGCGTATGCTTGGAAAGCAGTGAGAATGACTATCCAACAATGCTTTTAAGTTTTTTATTCATTAGAGATGATAGCTACCCTTTTGAATAGCATCCTTCTAATATATTATGTGCAAAATAAAATAATCTACTTCAGTTTACATGAGGCATCCAAACAAACCCTACAAAAGATCACATTTTAAAATTATTTCCAAAAATTGTCAGTTTTTACTTTAGATTTCCAAACAAACTGCTGATATATATATATATATATATATATATATATATATAGTATAAACCCTGAGCAATGCTCGGGTGAAAAAAATAATAATGGGGCATTACAAAATTTATTGAAAAAAAAAATAAAAAAATAAAAAAAAAACTTAGCAAAAATGTTGATCAATTTTAATTCTATACAAAGAATAATGCATTTTTTTCTCATGATAAATTGTGAAATATTATTATTGTTTAAAATTAAATAGCATTAATAGAATAACTCTTACTAGCATTTGCACCAACCACATAAAGAGGTGTGTGTGAGAATATTATTGTTTTTGACATGGGTGTAAGAGATTGTTAATCCATATTTTAACATCAGCCAATAAATGGATGACACGTATTGGAATATGAAAGGAGATATATTATGAATTAAATTCATAAATAAGAGAAGCCGTTAAGGATAAATAATCCGGGGGAAAAGGGATAAAAGTAAAGCGATTAGTGTTTGAAATATAAGATAAGCATGAGGATTAAAGTTTATGTTTATTTTATATTAAGATAAATATTAATCCTCTGAAATAATTAATTGTCAAGAGGAGTAGGAAGAATAAGAGTTCAAAGTGCAGTAAGACACTTAGAATAAAATTCTTCTTATCTGAAGAATGATTGTTGGGTTCAAAGAGGAGTCCTTCAAGATTGGTGAAATTACAAAAGGAAGAAACCTTATAAGAAAATGAGAACGATATGGAGAGCTTGGAATTGAAAAGGAGATTGAAGATGAAGCCTACAAATAAAGGGTTCAGAAGCAATGGATAAACATCTCAAACATACACAACAACTTTAAAGCTTCTTTATTCTGCAGAAAGGTGTTTGAGAGCCGTATTGCTGCTTGGTTGAATTAGGCTCCGCAGTAGGTGTAACACCCCACACAGGTTAACCCCTATGCGGAAATGATATAATACCATAAAACATCTAACACTCATCTTTGGATAATTCCAATACAAATTTAAGAGTTTTATAAAATACATAAAGTGCGAAAAATACTACATTTCAAAATATAAACAATGAGTACTAGTATATCATGTGAGTACAGTCTCGTAATGTACTCAAATTATTCTCAAACTCTAAATGAGTATTCACAGAGAGTAACACTGTCAGATCCATCCTCCTAACTTCCAAATTCTCTCTTCCAAGTTACTGACTTGTTGATCCTGTGGGGGGGGGAATAAACGGGGTGAGCAAAAACCACTATTGCTCAGTAAGGTTCGTAAACCTCAAATATTACATGATGCTTTTAAAAAAAACATCAGGATTTTTAAATCCATCAATAAATCTCATCATCAATTAAACATCACATATAATATCCTTATTCATTGATATATTGCAGGATATATTCACCTCATTTTTTTTTTATAAAAATAATCATGCTTTATGCATATGACAGATATACAATGCAATGCTCATGCAATTATGTCTGCCATCTTCTCTGTCCTGTCTTTCTTACAAAACGGATATCAATACTCAACTAGCAACCTTATTTTTAGGATTTACCATTTCATCATAACAGATGGCTACCTCATTTTTAAGGTACTCAACCATCTTACCACAATAGCATCCCCGCCTTTTTAGGATGTATATCACCCAGTCCTCGCCTTTTTAGGACCTACCGCGATTGTCACTCATTGACAAGAGGGTTTACGTACTGTTTTTAGCAAGGGTGATATATTAGTGCACTAACTGTTACCAGGATCTTTTGTCCATCGGTGGTGTCTCAATTCCTCAGTTACATAATTAATCACAAATGCATATAATTTTCTATGCAATATATCTCACATGTAACTGTGTCTCATGCCAGATGCAATTATTTCATGCAATACATATGGCATACATTTTATATCAATACTTCATGTATTACATGTCATGCATACATTTCATAGTATATCTGCTCATATATTTCATTTCAACAGTTATATCGATGATATACATATGAATCAACTTGAGCCACTACCTGTAACTGTGCCTTTGTAATTCTCCATACTTCTCTAAATAACAATATTTCTCGCTTTGCTTCTATGCACAACATACATACCCATACACGTATGTCTACATAACAAGCGCACGGTTTTATTTTCACAAATACATTGTTACTAGGAGATGTAAGGAATTTACTTAAAAGCCCAGTCACTTTCTTTCCAATACAACCACGTTGCCATATGCCAATTTATTTTGCAATTAGTATGGCAAATATCACATGCATATATTTTATGCATCATAAATAACATGCACCATATACATTATGTTATTCATAAAAAACAACAACAGCATGTTATAATCTTTATTATTATCTTATACTTGATTTTAGAATAATCAAGATAATCACATCACCATTCGTAATATATATCATTACCGAATATAGGTCAACACAGTTCCCTAAGCAATATATTCATTCTCAGGGATTTACCTTAAGTCCACAGTATCCATTTTTTCTAGATATCTCAACTAATTTGTATAAATACCCTTAGGTATCTAAAGAAATAGTTCAATTCAATATTATCACTCAATTGAATTATCAACATCATTGACATATATATAATATTTATATATATCCCATAAAATAAAACAATTTTCCTGTCGATATTATTCATAAATTCGAAATGCTTCAAGGAAAAAGTATTTTCTTGTGCTAAAATATTATTTAGCATCTCAAAACAAAAAGCTGGAAATATATATATTTGTTCAACCCAGCAATAGTATTTGCATTTTTAAAAATTCATCTCTTCGAATAAAAATGTGAAATTTTACAGGTAGAAACTAGATTCACGTATGAATACCTCCATAAATTTTCAAAATTTTAGGATGAGTGGAACATCATCCGATTTTAAATTCAAGTTGATACACAAAAACAGTGTGATTACCTGCTGTGTAACAGCCATTTCTAAAATCAAAGAAAAATAGTAAATCACATCATTTCTTCATAAAATTTTTATTGAAAACAAATTTAGAAGTTAGGAAATTATTCCAACAAACCTTGCTCAAAAACGATTTTTGTACATTTAATTAGAATTTCTATACTAAAACTATTATGAATTGAAATCTGAAAAATTCCACGTATATGAACTTTAATTTTTCAACCTCAAGCCAAATTCATTTTTGCATGAATTTATCAAACAAGATTTCTACTTCTAAAGAAGACAAGAAATCCTTATTTTCTTTCAAACTCAACATGAAATATGTAAGATAGTAGAACCCTACCTTGGTTGTGTGTGTGTTGAACTTCAAGTGCTTACTCCTTGCCAACTCAAAGAGTACTTCTCACTCTCTTTTCTTTCTCTTTCTTTCTCTAATTTCTTTCTTCTCTACTACTTGTGTATTCATTAGCATTTGAAATGTGGTATTTATAGAGAAATGATTCATCCTCCATTCTCAAATTTATCTTCCACTCTTACATTCATCCATCATTCTCATCTTCCATTCTCAAATTTATCCACCACTCTCATATTCATCCATCATTCTCATCTTCCATTCTCAAATTTATCCACCACTCTCATATTCATCCATCATTCTCATCTTCCATTCTCAAATTTATCTACCACTCTCAAATTTAGCTACCACTCTTAGATTCATCCATTATTCTTTCATTCATCCACCATTCATATATACCTACCATTCACATTTTAGATGTCACCCAAGGGTGTTCATAATTTTTCATGCACCCTTCTCAATTGATGACCACATGGCACATTTCATTGCCCAATGGCAAAATGCCAAGTGTATATTTAAAATATAATAACAACAATCACATATATAAATAGATAAAAATATATATATGCTAAAAAAAAAAAAATTTTCGGGGTCTTACAGTAGGGTATTCCGATAACTATTCGAAAACGAAAGGAAGGTGCTCAAAGGAAATGTGAGGCGTTCCAAGGTGGAAGGGTGGTAGAGAGAGCTATGTTAAAATTTGGAGGAATGATTTCCTCCTAATTTTATTCCATTAAAGGGCTGCTTTAAGGTTCGAGGAAACGGGTATAGCCGTTTTGAAATTTAAGGGAATGAATCCTTTTAACCTATTCTACCGGAGAGCTATTTCAAAGAACGAGGAACAGGGTAGAACTGTCTTGAAGTTTGCTTTATTTTTCCCTGTTTAATTTAGAGATGAAATATTCCTTCAAGAATTATAATTAGATTGTTCAAAGGGCTCGAGGGTAGTTCGAGTCATACCAATGACTGTTTTATCCATTTATTTTCATTTAAATTTATTTCTTTTTCCCGTTTACTGTTTTTATTTCTATTGTTGTTAGTTTATAAGTTGTTAAGATTAATTCTCTTGGCCTGTTTCCTTGAAAGTCCTCTTAATTGAGATAATTCAAATCTCATCACTTGATCTTGACCGAAAAAAGTAATTCGAACTACCTTGTAGTGGTTCGAACTCCTAAAATTTAAAAGTGAATCAATAGATATATAAAAAAATAATAACAATAATAATAATAATAATGAATAAAAAAATAATTTAGATAAGTACACCTTTTAATGAATGCAGGAGCTTTTAATGAAGATGGAGGGCTTAAATCATTGATTAAGGGAAAAAAAGGAAAAAAATTTGAATAACTTGCCAAGTTAGTCCAACAAGAGAAGATTTTCCATATACTATAGTAAGAAATAGATAACATAATGGATAATAGATAATGGGTATATTCCCCTTCACACATAGGTTTTATTCTTAATTTGACCTGTAGTTTGTAAAATTCAGTATGAAATTAGTATTTTTAGAAATCGACCATTGAATTAAATACTCTGCTTATACATTATATATATACAAAAACATTACATTGATCCCAACAACTAATTTTTCATAAATATTACAATTTTTGAAATAAATTGTAAGACTCTAAAACTGCCCTGTTGATTTTCTTAAAAAAAAATCGTTTAAGAAAATCAACCATTGGAACAATATAATTTTTGGCATATATAATTTATATAGGTAGAATATCTAATCTAACAATTAATTTCTCAAAATACTTATCTCACGTTAAATATTACAAATCATGTATCAAATTAAGAGTAAAATCCATATGTCAAGAATCTCTTTCAGAAATAATACATGATAGATGATGTAAAGACAGATTTTTTTAACAAAAAACTTACAACATGAACTCAACGCAGGCGTTATATAATCCAACAATTTTGCCACGTGTACAATGGGTAAGGTGCCAACAAAAACAGAGATAAGAGCGGGAAGGGAGTGAGACACTAAGCCAATGGGCGTACAGTAGCATACATCAGTGCATAAACTTTACACGCATGTTAGCGATATCCCTCCAAAGTAAAGAAAAACCAATATTAAAAACAAATAAAAATAAAAATTGCAAAATTTCAGAAAATCAAAATTCCCAAATTTAGAACCCTCATCATTTCTCTTACATTTGGCTTTTTAACAACTTCTTCACATAATCACATGTGAATTCTGAGGGGGTTTCCCCTGTACTGCTTTCCCATCATTCATACCTTCTTCATCACCCTTTTCACTTCTCTCTCTTTCAATTTGTAGAGAGAGAACGTGATAATGAGAGAGAGAGAGAGAGAGAGAGAGTAAAACTAAGTAAGGTTGGTGCTGATCAGACGCTTAGCCCGTCGAATCCACACTGCTTGTATGAAAGAGACTGCTTCCTTGGACTTATCACAACTGCACAATCCACCGATACCTGACCATATGCATTCATTCAGACACCACATAATTCATAATTTGAAATAAAATAATAAAAAATACTACAAGTATGCCTGGACAGTGGGAACGTAATTTGTGATAGTGCAGAGCATGTTGAAATACAAAGTGTGCGCCTACAATGCAAGTAAAACCCACGCTCCAACCAGGATGAAAGGTTAAAGTACCAAAATTGGGAAAACTTAACGGTTAAGTCAGAAAACTGTGGGGGAATAAAATATTTGCGCCGAATTCAGGATGCGCACTCTAGCATACACAACCGTAGAAATGAACAATGCGCGTTTTAGGAGGCGCATGTTAGCAGCGCATACAGACTGCACAACCGGAATTGAGAGCTTTTGTTGAAATTGGAAATGAAAAGCGGGTGAAATAATAGAGCGTGTATTTTTTCGCACGCGCCTCTAATGCGAGTACAGTCCGGGGCGTCACAATGGCGAAATTAGTGAGTGTAAAGATTCCTAGCGAAAAAGGAACGTGAAAAGAAAGCAATTAGCAGCACCTTTAATGGAAATGAGTGCGTTTTATGACTCTTGTTTATGCTTTTCAAACTGTGACAGAGAAAGATTAGGAACTAAGAAAATATGAGGGACACGGGAGAATCCAAAGATTTCAAAACTTTCGAGGGATCCAAATTGCAAATACAACCAATCAGTAAGGACACCTCTGCAAAAATGTCCAAAAATCCAAACCCAAACCCAAGCAATACGTTACGGGCAGCGCATGTTAGCAACAACACCCCATTATTAAGGCCGTGCACGTTAGCAGAAAGAAAAGAAAACAGTGACAGGAGGTAGCGGGGTTTTTTTGGTAGACAGACCGGACCACCACTGCACGCTTCCCTTCGGTCGGCGCGCGCGGGCAGAGAGAGAGAGAGAGAGAGAGAGAGAGTAGTGTAATGTAATGTAGAGAGAGACAGACCTCAAAGCTGAAATTCGAGCAAATTAAACCCCTACATCGAAGGAGGGAGAGAGAGAGAAAGAGCGCAAAAGAGGAAATGGCTAACCTGAACCCCAGGAGAAGTGAAGTCGAGAACTCGGATCTTAGCACCGACATCACCCAAAACCCTAAGCTCAACCCGATCATTAAGCGAAGCATCCTTAATCAAATCAGCAGCATCAGCCTGAAGCAAATTAACCCGATCGACGGCCACAGTCGTCTCCACCTGTCTCACACTATGAGCTGGCTGATAAAACCCCGGCACAGAAGCTCTCCCTAAAGGAATCCCTCTATACATTACCGTAAACCTAGACTCGCCGTACTTGATCCCTACCTTATTCGGATTAACGGCCGTAAACATCATACGAATATTCAACGAAAGAGATGCAGTTGTGGTAGAGTCAGTGGAGGAGGGATTGGCTGTGATGCCGACGTACTGTACGCCCACTTGTTGGAGATCGAACTGAGGTTTCTTCGGCTTGACGGCGAGTACAATGATAAGAACGACGGCGAGTACGAGAAGAGCGAGAAATGAGAAGAGGAGGAAAAGGCAACAGCAACAGCCTTTGAAGGAGGCTGATGAAGAAGATGACCTCGATGGGTAGTAGTACTGCTGTGGTGGTCGTGTTGTGTGCTCCCCGTTCGCGTTAGCTCTGGATGTCATTTTCTGCTATTGTGCTCCGGTTTTGGACAATGCGCCCACCCTCCCCTTTCTTCTTCTTTCTTCTTGTCTCTGGGTTCTTCTGTTTCTTGCTTTTGAAGAGAGAGAGACAGAGAGAGGAAAGGCCGAAAGGGAGAAGGAGTGTGTTTCTCTCTCCTTTGTTTGTTTTTCTTTTTTTTTTTGACCTTTGCTTGACAAATAAAAAACCAGACAAAAATGAAAAAGAGAAAATATAGTATGTTTCCGAAAGTACTGTAAAAATTAAAGTGAGGTATATAGGAATTTGACCTTATTTTGATGTGAGCCGTTCGATCAGTGGTTATAGGATTATACAGATTCCATTGTCCACCAGATGGTTGACACGTGGCTTTTGTACTAAGGGATGTTGGCTACGATTTATATAAACTTCAACCAGTTGTCGCTTTTCTAGTTTTCTTAGTGTTTTTTAGTTTTTTATTTTTTTGGTGAAAGTTTTCTCAATTTAGCTCTCCAATAAACTAGGCATGGCAACACAGACGGGTTTTCTACTCCTAGGGATGTCAATGGGGCGGGTTTATCCAGGTACCCATCCCTCCCCGTCCCTATTAGAAAGGGTTTGGGGTCATCCTAATAGGATTAGGAGCAGGTTTGTGATTTTTTTTTAAAAACCTATAGGGTTTGGGACGGGTTTGGGATGAGAGCTTAAAAACCCGTCCCGCCCCGATTATATATGTTTATGTATTTTTATTATATTTATTTTATACGTATTATACAATTAAGTTTCTCCTTAATAAAATGAAATTTCAATCATGCCTCTTAAGGGGTTTAATTTATTTTATTCTTAGAGTAACAATTATCTTTAATGTTCATCGATGTATTTTGTAATTTATTTAGGTATTGAGAAAATTGAGAAAAGTAGAAAGAAAATAGTAAATGGAACGGGACGGTAACGGGAAGTGGTCTTTTAATTGGGACGGGAATGAGATTCCAAATCCTAACTCGTCACGGGTTCGAGATGGGATTTTCTCAAATGGGACAGAGTTAGGAAAGGAGTGACCCGTCCCAAACCCGCCCCGTTGACATCCCTATCTACTCCCCGTCCTTGATTATAAAATTATTTTCTATTGTCACTCTGTTCCTTGGTGGGCCGGGGTATGTAATTTTATCTATGTTTATGTCCCGTCATTTCAATAACAAATTCAAAATATAATGCACTATTTGTGCTTTCGAGAGGATTCGAACCCTTTACCTCCACTAAAAGGCTTGTATTTCAAGAGTCTAAACCACTAAATTGTATGTTAATTGTAATATACTTTTAAAATAAATAATTTTTCAACGACTCTTGATTGTAATGTACTTTTAAAATAAATAATCTTTCAACAATTCCCTCAAATGGATCTACTTGAAAAAGCAAGCGTTAGATTATATAATTTAAAAATTAACCGTTGGATGAGATATTTTGCTTATATATATTATGCATGCTCAAAATCACATTGAACAAATAGCTAAATTTTTTAAAACAAAAATTATGAATTATAAAAGAATTGTAACAATTTACAATAGTTTTTTGTAGTTTATCTCAAAAATATGAATTTTTTTTTTAAAATTAATCGTTTGATCAATGTAATTTTTTGTATATATGATGTGTTATGTGTATATACATATAATTTAATCCAATCGTTAATTTATCAAAATACCTATTCCATATTGGTTTTACAAACCATATGTCAAACTATGGATAAAGTGGTGTAAGTAGGACCAATTGTAGAAAAGATTTTGAAAAATTGATTCTTGGATTAAATACAATTGTTATGAATTTCATGTTTGCAAAAAATCATGGCGATCTAACGGACAATTTATGACAAATGTGCATGAAAAATGATAATATTTTAATTCTTCAAAATGTCACAATTTTTATCCAAATAGTCTTTTTAAAAAAATAACCGTTGGATCGTTTTGATTTTTAGCAAGTATGTAATTTATAAGAAGTGCATCTAATCCAACGGTCAGTTTTTTAAAATCTATTTTATGTTGTCCCCTGTAGACATAAATGTCACCTTACACATTGACCACATAGTTGTGTAAAGTGCAACTTATAACAATATTGTTCCCGTCATCTTGAACAGAGACAGAGCTTAAATAATTGAATAGAAAGGGAGTGTTAACCAACTCAACACAATAGGGGAGACTTGACTTATTATATAGGAAATATATATAAATGGTTAGATAATGTTAGATTGTTAATGAGATCATTGAGATGTGAGAAAATCAAGTAACCAATATTACTAAAAAATTGTTAAAAATGTTAAAATTGATATGAGGAACATAAAAGTCAGGAGGTCATTAATAATTTAAATTTTATATTATATATAATAGAATATATAAAATATAATTTATGAATTATATAAAATAATATTTTTAAAATATAAAATTTATATAAGCGGAGATGGGGAATTCTCGCAAAGCGGGGATAAATAAGTGGGGCGGAGCAAGGTAATGAGGCGGGACATTATAAATCCGTCCTCACCCCGTATCCCGGCGGGACAAATATTTTTAATCCCATTCCCATTCCTATTTTGTATCCTGAAAAAGTTAAAAATAATCCACCCTTATATGGGGGGGGTGGGGGGGGGATGGGGCAAATTACCATCCCCGTTAAAAACGCTTTCTTAAAGAGAAAAACTTACATATACTTATATGACATTAAACAAAATCAATCTTAATTATACAATATAAACAAATACAAAAAAGCTAAAATGCACTAAAAAGTTTAGTAAAAAGAAGATGATTGCATAGGCAGACAGTGTGTTTATACTAGAAATTGAACATCCGACCCCGGTCTTTCGACCTAAACAAAGTGGGGAACATGTCCCTTCGATCTTGACCTTACCTCAGAGGGTCGCGGTTCTAGGACTTGTTCCTCTGAGACGGTCGCACTCGCTTCGCCCTTCCCTCCACATGGGGTAGGGCAAAAGTGGAGATCTACGACGACCCTCCTGCTCATGACCAGGGCGTCGCAATGCTTAAGGCATTCGTCCCCTGCCCCTTCCTGTGTAAAGGCCATGACTGGTTACCAATCCAAGGTCGAAGTATGGGGAATAGGACTAGTGGCTGGGACAGAAGAGCGTCAACGCGAAGGGACGCCCTCGCGAGGAGGCTGGGTCGCCCCTTCGTCTTGGCCAGGTCGATCTGACAACCCCAGGAAATGACACGTGGGTAATGCGATATATTCTCTCTCTGCATTTATTGACTTCCCGCCTCGGGCAGTGTGCGTCCATGCAGTGCGGGCTGTGGCCGCCATTGCAGGGCCTAGGTCGAGTACTACTGTGCTGAGACCTAGGGCGGCGGTGTCAACTGTACAAAATCAGTCAAATCAACCGCCCATTCTCATGATTGAAAATGACAGGGAGCCAGGGTGCCGGCTTGGCTGCGCCCAGGCCTCCCTGTCAGTGATTTGACCCCTTTTGTACTCGCCTTCCTTCTCCTATAAAAGAGAGGGCATTAATCTCATTTAAGGCAGGACAACCAAGGGATAAAGAGGGAGGAAGAGAATTTATTACGAGGGTTATTCCTCACGATCTTAAGGTCGAGATCGCGAAGAATAACTCCCAAGTCGTGTTCAGAGGTTGATCAGCTTGACCTACTCTGTTCCCCTTCATACCCACCCCTATCACCGATAATATAGAACTATAAGTATTAAAGATCGCCATTTCACGGCAATCCTCGTGATTGCAAGGACCTCCACAGTTTCCTTTGTAAACACAGTGTTAAGGGATTCCAGTAATGTATAGGAATCAAGTAATTTGCAAAGCCAATTTGCGCTCCGATCACCTACTTCACTTTCTGACAATTCTAGCTCCTTCAAATTCCTGTAATTCAACGCAATCGAAGCCAATCAATTCGTTGACAATCCTTCTCGAGAGTACAACATCAAAACCCTAAACTTCATAAATGATCTTGTGATCACCTCCATTGTCTACCTAGTTCTAGTTGGGTCTCCTCCCAACGCAATTGCGTGCGTTGTTTTGCTGAAAGGTGGGGATATGCGTCTCAGTAGGCCTTAGTAGGCTGCTCCGTTTTTGCCCCTCAGCAGCAAAACTGAACGTTGTTTGTGCTCCATCCTTTTGCGGGAACAAGTGTATCCTTTGCTTTTTGATGTTTTGCAGTTATGGTCTAAGTTTAAGATTTGTAAGTTCGTAATAGAGAGGTTCAGTAAGCTCATTTCCTCGCTATCTTAACTAGGAAGTCTTTTGTTTCTGTTGTTAGGGTTCTCTTTGCTTAATTTGTAATGTATTCTACTGTTTATTATAAATAAAAAAGTATGCTTTGAAACTCTTACCAGGAAATACAGGCCCCAATATTTATCCTTTAGCCTGAGTAGATGATGTGAATGGAACGGATTAAACAAGTAACCCGCCCTATCCTACCCTTTGCTGCCCCATCCTACCTCGCCCACCCGAATATATATATATACTAGAAAATCTTTTTTGTTTATTTACAATATTTAGTGTTAAAAAATTTTTTTACATTATTTTTTTTTTCACCATATTAATGTATATAAATGTATATTTTAACAATAAGTACTTGTAATTCAATATTGAGATTATGGTTAGCATTCTTTTTTCATTAAAAAAAAAAAAAAAAACCTATTTAAGTTTAAAAAAATATTTTAATTATTTATTCAAACCTGATAGAAAAAGCCGCTCCTACTCCGTTTTAAGTTGGCATTATAATGGATTTGAAAAAATGTTTTCATTCACAAGACGGGATTGGAAAAAGAAAAAATCGTCTCACCCCACCCATTGACATCCTTAATCATCACAAAGTCTAATAATATCTCCTCATTAAAAGGGCTAAATTGCAATAAAATAATAGAAAATTTACTTTAAAGGAAAGATTAAAATGTGAAAAAAATACAAATAGAATGAGTGACACAGTACTGATGTGCTTTGCTTTATAAAAATAAAACAATTACCCGCAAAAATTAGACAATGTCAGAGCATCTTCAATGGAGTGCTATGAGGTGTCATTACCAAAATTTAGCATTGACATCGAAATAACTTGGTGCCAAGTTTTGGCATTGAGGCCATTTTTCCCATTTAGGTTGCTAAATTTTGACTTTGGCACATCAATTAACATGAATGCATTGGAAATGCCCTAATGGTTATGGATGGGTGGTGGTGGTGGTGAGCGAGTTTTCATGGTAGGTTTGGTGAACCCAGCACCACCACCCACATACAACCACCACCCAGCAAAACACAAAACCCGCACCACCCAAACAACCACCCCCCCCTCCCCCCCAAAAAAAATAAAAAAAATAAACAAATAAATTAAAAAAAATAAGATCCTTTATATAGAAGCATGGATTTACCTATCCAAGGCAGAAAAGCAATAGCAAATAATTTGTCCAGAGAAATCTCACTGCTTCACTGATATATTCACTAAAAGCTACAAAAAATCTAAGGCAAAATATAAAGCCAGAATATCAACCCACACACAAGTCAAAGGTAATATAGCATTCCTCTGTATTTTGACAAAAGGCGAAAAAAAATAAAAATAAAAAATAGAGACAATAAAAATAGAATCAATACGAAAAGGGGCTCAAAATTAAAAGAAAAAAAAGGGGCGGGAGTCCCCAAAATGCACAACGCACTAGAACTTAACACTAAAACACAAAACAAAAAACAGAAACAAAAACTGCCTGTTGAAAGGCCACAAATGCTTACACAATACAAAGCAGACCTAATAAGTGAATAACATGAGAGAGCTTCAATCACTGCTGATCAGTATTATCAGGCTGCGGACTGGAATTACCTGCTTCCGGTTTCACTGCTTCATCACCCCTCCTGCTGTTATCGTCAACATCCAAAACATCATCCATCATGTCATCCTCTCCAACATTGATGTCTTCCACATCATCCTCGTCCTCATTGTTGCTTCCACCAGGAATCTTTCGTTTCTTTGGGCCATGCTCTAACCTATGGGTCTCCAATTCTTTATCCATTGTTTCCTGTAAGTTCTGCATATTATTGCTTGCTTTTCTTGTTTTCCGTGCATTCTGCCACCGCTCCAGTTCCTTTTCAACATTGGCAATATACTGCTCCCCAATCTGCTTCTGATATTCAGACAGCTCCTCTCTCCTAGCAGTCTTCCACTCTTGAAAAGACTGACATGCCAATAATTGGACGAATGAAATAATCCATATGAATCTTAAGACACTAACAATACTTCTGTCTACAAATTCCTATTGCACCACATTCCTTTCTTTATAACTTGTTATTGTCATTTTTGTTTCCCCAAGGTGGTCGATTCAACTAGCAATATAATTGTTTACATAGAAAACAAAACCCAATCCTGCTCAAATTTACTAATTAGTTGCAACTAGTGGCATAAAGTTGGAATGAGAGTATGAAGTGTCTATATCAAGTTAAAGGTACATTTGAAATAAATTTAGTAGGCTGTCTTTCCAAAGTTCCAACCTCTTGCAAAATTAAGTAAAATATTGGATTTTTTATCAAAATAATTAGCCCATTTTTATGATATACCTCATGAAGAAACCCAAACTACGTGGAAAAAAAAATTAGAAAGAGAAAAAAAAGATTAGTAACTCACCTGTTCTCTCTGCTGCTCGACCAAGGTTGCATCTTCATCTAATGGTTTGTTGAATGCATAATATATTGGAGGCTCTGCCTTAGTCCTAGAAGAAACGCATCCCAAAACAAATATAAAAAAATGCATCAGAATCTATTAAGAACGAACTAGTTTTTCTACCTAAGATCCTGCAAAGCACCAGAACAATGTGGTCATCCAGTTGTTTCAACACCATCACATGAACAGAAACTTATCTTTGTCTCAATAAAATTGTGAATATGGACACTTTTGGACCAAAATTAAAAATAACCTGCACCACAAAAGATGAGAAAAAGCTTAATGGCCAAGGATAACAGAAAGAAAATAGGATTCGAGGGTAGAAATAAATAGCAAGCATGGTAAATAAATTGTTAAAGAAATGTACCTTAGATAATTGCAAAGTTTTTTATGGTGCTCACTCCACCGAAGAAACAGCAATTCCAACTTCTTTTCTTCCGCCTTGGCAGCAACACGTGCTCTGAGAGTCTGATGTGAAGAAAAGAAAGAAAAAATAAAATAAAAGCAATAACAATAGAAACATAAGAAAGTATCACCTGTTGCCTAAAACAGAAAAAGGAATCCATTTTAAAGCTTCACACACAGAAATCCAAAATATATAAAATATATAACAAAATACCAGATCTCGCCTCCGCTTTTCTGCAATTTGTTCACGCTCTTGCTGCCTCAGCCTTTCACTTTCTTCGCGAGCTCTTTGCTCAGCCTAACAAAAGTTTTGACACACTTACGTAAGTGTACATGAAGCTCATTATGAAACTAAAACTGTGTTAAAAAAAAAATTAGCATATTTATCAGATGTCCGTGTAGGCACTATCCATAACTGGAGTACGAAACAAAAGAAACAAACCCCTCCAAATAAATTCAAATGTCAGTGTCTAAGGATTATTAAGTAGTCTGAGGTAACAAGCACTCACTCTTTGTAGAGAATTTGACCTTCGCATGTATGCCTCAGTTCCTGAAAGTTGCATGTCTTCTTTCCTAAATTTCTGAAACAGATTCACACAAATGAAGAGAACATAAGCAAGCAGCAACGAAATCACACACCAACAAAACAATAAGCTGAAGAGAAAATTGTTTAAATACATTTCAATCAGAACTTTAGGCATACTTGCAAAAGAAACCTCAAAAAAGTTCAGTCACTCCTATGAAAGTATATAATAACCATGAACTAACAAATGATAGGACAGCTAAACCAGTAAAGCCTTGCATTTTAATTTCTAAATAATGTTTTTTTTTTTTTTTTACAAAAGCATTTTGTATGTGTGTGTGTGTATATATATATAGTCCCGTTCCTGTGAGGACTTCCTTATATGAGGACTTGGCCTTTTGCCAATGTAAAATGGGTATTTTGAAAAACTGACCGTTGGATTTAATATTCTTCCTATGTATGATAGGCATCCTAAAAATTATAGTGATCGGACAACTGGTTTCTTAAATACAAACTATGAAAAATTAAATACCTATATAATACTTAACAGTCTGTATTTCATAAACCGGTGGTCTGATTACTGTGATTTTTGGAATGCCTATCATACATACGAAGAATATTAAATCCAACGGTTGGTTTTTCAAAATACTCATTTTACATTGGCCAAAAGGCTAAGTCCTCATATAAGTCCTCACAGGAACGGGACTCTATATATATATATATATAGTATTAAATATACATAGAAACGATAAATTAGCTTTATGAATAATTTATATTTTATCAAATATTACTCTTTTGTAAAGTCCATTTGAACTCGTATTAATTGAATTGTTCTAGTCCTCTTAATTTTAGTGGCCCTTTTGTAGATTGGCTGAATTTATTTTTCTTAAAAATAGAATGCCTAATAAGGTTTTTATTAAACCTTTCGAGAAAATTGTTGTTTTATGTTAGTGCATTTGAGAACATAGAAATGCTGTGCAGTTTCAAGGTTCTAGTCGTTTCCCAGCTACGGTTCTTGCTAGAGCAACTCCATTGTTTACTGAGATTCATTAATGGTGTACTAATAATTTGAATAATAATTTCTCTTTTTGTTCTTCAGTTTATTGGACAATCAAGTCTTGCAGGTATATTGGTTGGTTGCATCCCTTGAATTATGGGCACAAGCTCGGATTTGATGGTTCAAAAATACATAGGAAAAAATCAGCATATGGAGGTTATATTAGCAGAGATGGACAGGGTAAATGTTGAGAGTAATATATTGTATAATGTAAGGATATTTATGGTATTTCACTTTACTACCTATACAAATTATATTTAGGGTGAGATCTGTAGTTTTCACAGACTTCTCCCTCTTGTTTCATTTTTTTTTTTAATTCCCCCTTCTCTACTCTTTCCTTTTCTACTTTTTTCTTCTATTCATCTTTATTTCATTCTCCATAAATCACAACTTGGTATCAGAGAAGAAAAATCTTGTCAAAATAGTTGAAAAGCTGCTGCTTGATGTATCGGACAGCAACGGACCTAGGGTTCCAATCTTGCACCATCAGATTACCCAGGTGTCTGCATGAGTCTCGGATATTTTTATTTTTTTTAGAATTTTTGGATCACAATTGATGGATGTTTAGAATTTTTCTAAGACAGAAGGACAAATGGAGCAATTTTTCTTCAATCACCTATTTGTTTCTGTTAGTTTTTTGTCCTAGAAATCAACACTATGTAGGGCATATTTTCATGAACGAGGCTATGGTGGTTATTTTTTGATTTGTAAGTGTTTGGCTTTGGCATGTGTTTTATCACTTTTTTTTCCTTTTTTTCTCCATTTCAACACCGCTGCATACTTGTTATTGCTGATTGTTCTTGCCGGTACGCTTTTGTTTATGATATGTTTGGGCCTAAACAATATCAAGGGCAGGTGTTTGCCTCATTTAGATCTGGGTTTAATTACTTTATCTGGTTTTGTTACCTAGATGTGGCATGTTTTAGATGCAAAAAGGTTTTACTTGTTTAGCCTTGTGATTGTGTGGATAGTAATTCACTAATTTTCTTTCCTGGTGGTCAGGAGCTCCTCTTTAATCATGTCAACTATTAATGAGTCTGAGACTTCTGCTGCTGGTACCGTTGGTAATGAAAGTACTCCAGAGACTGGCTATGTCAACTTACAACTGTGAAGTTGAATAGAACAAATTATTTAACTTGGAAGTCAGTTTGCAAGGCTGTCCATAGTGGTGAGAGGCAAGTTCGGCTACATTAATGAGTGTGTTAAGGAACCAAATTCATTGAGTCCCTCATATGAGAAGTGAGAGGATGAAAACTCTATAGCCATCTCATGGCCATTGTTCTCTATATTACCAAATATTAGTAATATATTTATGTTCCTTAGGACCACTGAAAAACTTTGGGATGTTGTGCCCCAGACATATTCAACTTGTTATGTCCATGTCCATCATTGTTATCACAGTAAGCTTGATCAAAAGGCATTGAAATGTCTCTTTGTTGGCTTTTCTCTGAATAAAAAAGGGTCCTACTATTATCCTCCTAATAAAAAAATCACTTCCATTGATGTTACCTTCTTTGAGCATGTTCCATACTATTTTGAGGGAAGCCACTAGAGAATAGAATCATTCCTTTGTTTCTCCTGATTCTTCTTTTTTAAGTATTCCTTTCCCACCTTGTCCTTCCTCTCTTCCAAGAGGTGGCTTTGCCAACTCTTCTCCTATTAGTATTAATACTCATACTCAAGACAGTGATGCCTCGCCCAGAGAAAAGGAGTTTCCGAGTTACTAGCGTATTCAAGAAGAAAGTCTCAGTCTAATGATTCAACTCACCAAGATGGCAAGATCCTTAATTACTTCGGGTAAGGATCCCACTTGTGTACAGCTTGATCCTTATAATAATTCTGACCTTGATTTTCCAATCGCTACTAAAAAAATCTACTCACTCTTGCACTCAACAACCTATATCTAACCATGCTTCTTATTGTTCTTTGTCTCCACCATATCGTTCCATTTTGTCGTCTATGTCTTCTGCTATTACTCCTCGCAATGTTGGTGAAGCCTTAGAGAAGAATGAAACATGGGATTTAGCTGACCTTCCTAAGGGGAAGAAACCAATAGGGTGTAAGTGGGTCTTCACTATGAAGCACAATTCTAATGCTACTATTGAGCGATATAAAGCCTGACTCATGGCAAAAGGTTTTACCCAGACTCATGATGTGGACTTCTAGGAGACATTTGCTCTAGTTGCTAAAATGAACCCTAAAAGAGTATTGTTGTCTATTGCCGCTAAACTTGGATTGGCCCCTTTATCAGCTTAATGTAAAGAATGCATTCATGCTTGGTGACTACACTGAGATTCAAACTTCTGAACGATGAAGGGAAAGTGTGTCAATAAAAAGAGAGCACTATAAGTTCAATCAATCTCAAAGGGCATGATTTGAAAGATTCAATGGGGCATTAAAAGATATTGAGAACGTTCCAAGTTAGGCTTAAAATTCTTCATCTGTCAAACATTGTGGTAAGAAGACTACAGCTCTCATTATGTATGATGATGACATGGTATGGACAAGGAACTGATTATACACTTAAGTGGACAGTTTAAGATTAAGGATCTAGGTCAACTCCAATACTTTCCTGATATTGAAGTTGCACAATCAAGTGAAGGGATCTCCATATGTCAAAAAGTATGTTCTTAATCTTCTGCAGGACTCTGGTATGCCAGAATGTAAACCAACAGGAACTCCAATTGATGTAAACTATAAATTGAGTGAAATGGAAAGTCACTTGAAGATGCAGGACATTATCAAAGATTGTTGGTAAAGTTAATATACTAAAACCTCACTAGACCTAATATAGCTAATGTTGTGAGTGTAATTAGTCAATAAATGCATTCTCTTAAAACAAATCAATTAAAGGCTGCATATAGGGTGTTACGCTACTTTAAGTCATCTCATGGGAAGGGAATTTTCTATACAAAGCACAGGCATACGAAGATTAAAGCACTTAAGTATGTCAATTGGACAGGGTCTATCTATAGATAAAAGATCAACTTCTAGATACTGTTCTTTGGTAGGTGACAATATGGTGACATGGCGAAGTAAGAAACAATTAGTGGTGGCAAGGTCCAATGCTAAAGCAGAATTCAGAGCAATAGCTCATGGTGTTTGTGATCTGATGTGGTTGAAGATCCTTATGGGAAAAGTGGGTGTTGAGGTTAAGTTGTCAATGAACTTGTAATGTGACAACAAGGCAGCCATTGGTATAGCTCATAATCCTATTCAGCATTATATAACTAAACATATTGAGGTCGTACTCCCTTTGTGAATATGGAAGATTAGGATCTAGATAGTCTCACTAAAGGAACAACCAGTTCTTTTCATAATGCATTGAGCAAGTCGGGTATATACGAGTCGCGTGACATCTATGTACCAACTTGAGGAGAAGTGTTGATAGTAATATATTATAATGTAAGGGTATTTATGGTATTTCACTTTACTACCTATATAAATGAAATTTAGGGTGAGCTCTTTACTTTTCACTGACTTCTAACTATCTTTTCTTTTCTTGTCTTCTTTTAGACTATTATTTTTTTTATTTCTTCTCCATCAATCACAATCATAAAGCAATGGCAGTGATTCCTTTCAACTTAGGAAAGGCTTATATTCTTGTTGCAGAATGCATGGCTCTCATGAATGGGCTGGAGACGTGGACAAAAGGCATTAAGAGTATTCAAGTCGAAGGTGATTCTAAAGTGCTTATTGAAGCTAATTGCGAAAGATATGATACTCACCGGAGCATTTTAAAAATTGTGGAGGACATTAAAGTGTTGGCCATGAAATTTGAAAGGAAAACTTTTACTCATATCTTAAGGAAGGCTAAGGGCAACAGATTATCTCGCAGGTTTGGGTCATAATTGGGGGTTTTCTAGTGTTTAAGAAAATAATTATCCTAGAGATTTGCAGAAGATTCTGATAGAAGACAGCGCATGTGTAAGCCTCCCTCACTGTGTTTGATTTATTTTTAATGGATTTTCTTTTATTACAAAAAAAAAAAAAAAAAAAAAAAAAAAAAAAAAAACAGATTTTCTTTTAATATTCCATTGTTATTATAAGTTACATAATTAAGGTTGGCACGGGTAATGTTGAAAAGCTACCATTTTAAGACTTAAACATCAGTAATTGAGAGACAGCATTCATAATCATTAACCTGATAATATGGTATGTAATCAGTGCCAATCCACTGGGTTTTGTGATTTTAAGATTCAAACTCTTGTTGACAAGAGCAATACACAGTCACACCTGTGGCCTAAACTCATCAGCACCCTCAAGCTTGATGACTCTTGAACATGTGTAAGTTAGCCTAATTTCCCCCCTCTTATAGATTCGATTAGAGACTTTTGTTCCTCATAGAAGAAATCTAGTGTAAAACATGTAGTCAAGCCTTCAATTTCAAAAAGAAGCAGGAGGTTGACAGATAACCAAACTTAATAAGCATTGAGATAAGCATTAGATTGTGAATAACAAGTTTTACTTTACCCAAAGAAAAAAAAAAGGAAAATACAGAGAAGGTAGCATAGTATAGGGCTTTGATAGAAGGCATTAGAATAAAAAATTAAAGTTGATTCGAGGCAAATGGGAACCGGGTCACCATTTCCAGTGTTAATACAAAAACTCAGGACATATCTTCCACAGTTCCCATCTGTTTTGTGAGATTTTGGATATTGTGCAAATATAAGGCCCAATCACTTACGCCTTTATTATCATTTGGAAGGTCATAAAGTATAAATAAAAATATATTTGCATTTTCACAAAAATAAGAGAACAGCAGCTAAAAAAGCCATATAAGTCATAAGATTTCCATTCTTCGAAAATTAAAGACTTAGCTAGCATTAGAAATTATGAGAATGACATAGCAAACACTTCATTGAAAATTTCATGAAGTTTACACTCAGGTAAAAACAATTACTGACTCTAGGTAAAGACATGACAACGACTTCTTTATTGGATGGTGTTTGTATTACTCCACGCATTCAAGATAGTAGGAGATGGTTGTTGCATTCTTCAGGCATATTTCATGTCGGTCTTTCTTTGCTTCTTTAATCGATGACCTTTCCTTCTTGGACTTGCTAAGTTTATTTGGAAGGCGAAAGTTCCTATTAAGGCACAAGTTTTTGCTTGGTCTTTAGCTCCTAAGAAGTTAAACACCAATGAGATGATTCAGAGAAATAAGGTTGGGGATGTGTTTATGCCCGCAAGGGTGTATTTCTGCTAGAAGAGGGAGGAGAGTTGGATCATTTATTTTTACATTGTCTAGTTGCCTTTGCTCTATGGCTGATCTGATTTTCTTTGGTTCATTCATGCTTCTTGTGTTCAAATGTTGGAGATTGATTTTTGAGTCTTTCAATGCAACAAGAGAGCTTCAATGTTGTGGAATTGTGAAATTATGTCCATTTTTTGGGTTCTTTGGTTGGAGAGAAATTTGAGAGTGTTTGAGAATAGAATTCAAGAATTGGATGTTATCTGGGATAGGGTGTCTCACCTGGTCTCTATTTGGGCTTCAGTTTCCAAAGAATTTTACAGGGTACCTCTACTCCTTATTAAAAAGGAGGAAAACATAAAATAGCTGTAAAATAGATACATTATATGAAAGGAACAAAATGCAGAAATAACAGCATGGCAAGGTGATCTCAGAAGTTCAACTCCATCAATCCATGTAAAGTTAAAGTGCTTGTAATTTAGACAACAAAAGGTAAATAGATCTTATTATTTCAAAGTTACCTCCAGGTCCCCATGAGGATTAAAATTATTATGTTAGCTCCCTTTCCCCTTCCTCCCCCCCACCCCAGCAAAAAAAAAAAAATTCCAGGTAAAAAAACTCCAGTAAAGAAGGCACTAAAAATTACTTCATTGTTCTTCATAAATCATTTTCAGCAGAATGTAAAATATAGAATTTCCAACAGAATGCAAATTCCAGTAGACTACTTGAACGGAACAAAATTAGTTGAAATCAGTAAGATCTAGAAAGTGAACTAAAAAGTTCAAATCCCTCAGTCCTTGTAGTTCAATCTTTGGTAAATAACACAAAATTTTAAAAATAATAATAAAAATGATTTCACACATACCTCTAAGGTACCCAATAGCTGACCCAGCATTCTTTTGTTCCTGTTAACCAAGCTTGGGTCCTCATCTTTAGGCAAAACCCTCGGAACATGCTCTGTCACCGGAGCTTCAAAATCCTAAGAATGTAACAATAATAATAATAACATTCAGAATATAAACAAAATCTATCCAATCCCAAAACAACATTCTAATTCAGGATTTAAAAAAAAAAAAAAAAAAACCCTACAATGAACACCAAACAAAATGAGACAAAAGCTTTAAAGCTACCATCTTAGCTGCTCTTTGATTTCCATCTCTCCGGGACCAACCACTCTGCTGCAAATTGGATGGCTTTCTATCACTCGGATATGCAGTCAGCAGCCCAACACTGCCTTCCACAGTTGAATCCTTCTTCTGGACATTTTTTGCCACTTCCGCATCCTCAGTTATCTCTCCATCCTCCACCTTCATTCCCAAATAAATAAATAAAATTAAAATTTAATTAAAACCCATAAAATATAGGCCCCGTTTGGTTGGCTTCGAAGTTGTAGGAAAGGCAATATATTTTAAGTTAAAAATCACAAAAATTTTCATTATTTATGTCCCCAGGAAGCAAAAACTCCACCCAACTAAGCCCTGATACAAATATTTGTCTTGGCTGAGCGGAGTTTTACCATTTTTAAGTAAATGAAAACAAAAGAAAATATAAGACTCAAAACTATGGTTCCATCTTTTCCCTCCACTAATCAGAGAGTAAAACTAATTGCACAAATTGAAACCAGAATAAGGGTTTTGTTTACCTTGACGACCGCCGAAGAAAGTCGCCGTTTTGGAGGAGGTTGATCTTCTGTATCAGTCCTATCAGCCTGAAATCAATCAAAACCCTAATTAACAAACTCGACATTCAAACCAAAAGAAATGAACTTGAAGACAGCACGAGCGGTTACTGGTCGAACGAAGCCGCGCTGACGAGCTCCGTTGGCGCCGAAATTCCGAGGTCCGTTGCCGGACAAGCCACCCCGGCGAAGTCCCCTAGGGTCCCTAAGCCGTTCCGTAATCTATATATTTATTGTCAAAAAACAACGATCAAACACATGAAAGTAATAGAGATTGAAAAACGTATAGATATATATATATATATATACATAAATCGATATATAAGAGAGAGGATGGGTGACGTACCTCCCATTGTTGGCGATGGAGTTCTTCGATCTCTTTACGGAGCTCCTCCTCTGTCTTCTCAGCTGCGGCGCTTCCCATGGCGTCTGTGTGCGAAAACCCTCGTGAGTTACGAAGTGCTTGCTGTAATATACCCTACTTTATTTGTCTGCCCTGCGGAAGGGCTCGGAGAGGTTCCGTCAAGTATTCGGGCAATTTTAAGGGGTTGTTGAAGAGACCCTCATCTCGGACTTTTTGGATCCGAATTTGACAATTCCTTGATATTAAGTCATGAGAATTTATTCTTACGAATTTTCTAGTTCCATCAGCGTGGATGGCCTACCTTTAACCGGATGGAGGAGAAAACTTAATTTGGTACGCACAAGTTGGCCTAAAATATCCCTTACCGCTATACCGAAAGGAAAAAGAAGTATTCCAGCAGTGTTTGAAAGTTTTTATTAAAATAAAGGAGAAAATACATTTGCCCCTGAACTATAACTGTGATACACAATGTCTCCTCTATCTTATCAACTAGGGTTTGATTCTCCTGGAGTGCTCCAGGAATTTATTCACGAATGCACTAGGCCGATTTGAGAAATTGCGCCATTAAGATCACCCGATGAGGGATTTAGTCGAGGTGCGCACAAGCTAGCCCGGACACCTTGACCGTTTGAACCAAAAAAAAAAAAAAACAAAACAAAACAAAAGATACACCATGTCCCCTTGTGGTATTAATTGAAACACATTGCCCCCTATAGTTTCAAATTGTGACAAATAACACTCTTACGTCATTGACCGGTAGTTGAACAGACAAATAATTATTAATAGGCCTACTCCTGATTGCAGAAACCAGATTTTCCATCACTACGTCCGTCCATCCCCATAGTTTTACTCTTATTCTCCATCACTAAAGTCTTATTTATGAGTTTCACTCTTAATTTTCCATCACTAGGGTCTTATTGATGGTCTATCAAACAAGAATAAGTCTATCAACCATTATTTGTCTGTTCCACTGCTGGTCAATGGATGTAAGAATGTTATTTGTCACATTTTAAAACCATAGGGGGCAATTTTTTGTAATTAAAACTATAGGAGGCAATACATAATACAGTAATAGTTTAGGAGGCAAAATGTATCTTTCCCTAAAAAAAATTGTATAAAAATATGAACGTATGATTTCAACATAATTCTTTAGAAATATATGAAGAAATAAATTTTCAAAAGTGATTTTAGAAAAAACTAACACAAACAGCTCCTAAATATACTGAATTGAAATATGGTTTATCAAATATCAATAGATTATAAATTTTTACAATCATATCTGTCTCAAACGAACACAACAAAATATTTTTTTTTAACCAAAGCATTTATCGTTTTTTCGAATTGGAAAAAAGTACTAACAACTAATTAAAATTTGCCTCCCCTAAACTAAAATTTTGGCTTCATCCTTGCCAACACCTCAAAATGCTAAGACAGATCTATAACCCAAGATTAATAGATATCACAACAAACAATAAATAAGGAAAGGAATTGACAAATAAATAGATGAAGACGGACATAAGAGAAGAAGTGATCTTTATATCTATGAAGATATGTAGATCAATGAACCCTAAAGTTCATATCTACTATGAGAAGAGAATGAAAGAATTATCAATGCTATATAAAAATCATCAAATATCATAGCGAATTAACACACATCCAAGAATTCAATAAATTTCATATCTATGCCTAAAAATATTGTTGAGTAAAATTTTAACTTTTACAAAAGTAAAATTTTAACTTCTACAAAACATAATTTCACCTATATACTAAGAGTGTATAAGTTTTAATTAGTATGGGTACGACTCATTCAAGACAATAAATATCTATTAATTACAATCTCTTGTTATAAGAGAATACCCTTTGATTTCTATCATGATTATTATCAATTACATGGAAATTTATATCTATTTATGATTGCGGCTACACTTAAGCACAAGTCCTAAGTTGCCTACATACCTCTTGTAGGGATCAAACCAACCATAGTTCAAGGATTAATTGGAATAAAGTAATCAATGGGTGTATGGCCCATTATTTAATCATTTGATTTAGTGATTGAAAATTTTAATGGTTAAGTGACCCATTAAAATTAATTAGATTGATTTTGAATAAATTTAGGAATTTAATGGAATTGTGACTATATTCAGTGTAGCTATTGGCAGGGCCTGTCCTGAGATTTTGGATGCCCTGGGCGAGCTCTTAAAATGTTGTCCCTACTACATATTGACAAAAAAAAATTGCGTGTAAAATTTTAGTTCTTTACCCTTAATTTCTCATAAGCTAAAACCTACAACACTCAATTCACAAAGCGGCTTTTCAATAGGCTCACCCCGAATCTTCTATCACCGATTCATCATTACAAAAAAAGAAAAAGCTAAAACCTATAACAATCAAATCAAAAAGAGGGTTTTCAATAGGCTCGCCCCGAACCACTCATATATATATATATATATATTTGTTCTTATTAGCAAATGCTAATTTTAGGTTAAAATGCACAAATAAGATGAGCCGTCCGATTGAAGAGCAACGGCCAGTGATGGAGATCACTTAAATGGCCCGTCAAATATAGCCGACCTGCGTGAATCAGCCCTCAATGACCCGTAATGACCCGCATGAAGGAAGCCATATCTCACCCGTAAATGATCTAACCCCAAATGCAAAAAAAAACCCTCACCTAAGAAGTTTAGCATCGCCATTCAACACTGAGATAGGGACTACTCTTCTCCGTTGGGATCTCTTTGTGGTTTTGTGTGTTTTTGATGTGCAGGACTTGTTATCGAGTATAGTGCTTTGGGGCTTTTCATATAAGACACTTTTTCTTCAATTTTATGGGTTTTAGGGTTTTGGGTTTTTCTTGATACTAAGGATTTTCAAAGATGATGATGATGAGAAGATGATCGATAATAAAAAGAATCGATTAGTTGGAAATAAGCGATTGATGAGGGAGATTTTAGTTCAAGGGGTTCCATATGAAATATATGCAGAGAGTTATTCACAGCACGATAACAATGGAGGAAAAACATGTATTAAGTTAGGTGAAGATCAGAAGACCCGAAAATCATCATCTTTCTATAAAGGGGTTCGGCGATGGAAATGGGGAAAATATGCAGCAGAGATTAGAGATCCGATCCGACAATGCAGTAAAAGTTGTGGAGGAAGTGCAACCTATTTCGGGTTTCTTGGAAGAGCCATTGATTGCACCATCAATTGATGAAGACCTCAGTTTTGGTTTTGGGGACAATTTGCTATTTGGGAAAGATTTCAGTCAGGTTTTCAATGGGTGATTGGACTGCAATCATACCCTTAATTATGGTATTGCTATGTTTTCTTATGTATTTAATTATATAATAAAGGCATATATTCGTATTATTCTCTGAAATACTAATTTTCACTTTTGTAGGAAAATCGAGCAATAATGTGCAGAAGTCAAGCATTCAATACAAAAGATAACTGATGAAAAAAGATTGACAAAAGAGGAACAAATTCAGCAATTGCAGAAGTCAGAAGCAAGACCTCTATTGATAACTAAATATCGCTATCGATAGAAGTTCTATCGATAGTCATGCTTCGCTATCGATAGAGGAGGTCGTTCGGGTCAAAATTGAATTGTAATTTCTTAGACTTCTCAGGGGCATTTTGGTCATACAAAATGCTAACCTATATATATGTAATTAAGGCAGACTTTAAGAAGGTTCAAAGATTGACACTTGAATCAATCCTCTTTCACTTTCAATACAAATAGTTTTCCATTTCTTTTATGCTTAGTGCTCTTCATTTATGCTTAGTGTTCTTCATTTTATGCATGTTATGATTTCCGATTAAGTCTCGTTCTTCAATATTTTTAGTTTAAGCATTTAATTTCTTTATTTACTTAAGCATTTCTTTTCTTTATTTACTTAAGCATTTTACTTTATTTACTTAAAGTTCTTTTCCTTTGTGCTTTAATATTTCTCATCCAATGATCCCTTGGAAGCTTGTCATGGGTAAATGAGCTTCTCCTTCATTGATGTGTAACTAAATTACCAAGCTTGGGTGAGGATGAAGTTTGGATTCTTTACACATTTTTAGTTTTATAAATAACATTTATTACGTGTCTATGTGATTGCATAATTAGGGGAGATTATCTTGATGAATCCATTCGCAATGGCTAAATCAAGATAATCCGCTCGTTATGGATAAAATCTTTTAAAAGATAATTGTATTTATGTGATTGCAATTATATAATTATGTAATAGTTTTATTGGGATAAATACAATTAAGGTGGATCGTGACAATCCATTCCATTTCAAGAATAAATATACCGAATCTCTATTCGTCATCTTTATGGTGATTCCTTCATGTAGTTGGATGATCCACCATGCATAAACACAATGAATGTAAGTTTATAACTGAATTGCGTATTTTGATATTCAAACGGATTCTTCACCCAAGTTGCCTTCATTCCACTAATTAAATTTCATTTAATTACTTTTCTTATTTCTTGTAATTAGTTCTAAACAACCAAATTCAATCCTGAGATTATTCTTTCATTAGAATTAAATCCGATTATTATTTCTGTAAATCATCACCAGTTCTTAGTGGATCGACATCCGTACTTACCAATCTTCATCTGAATTGAGGTTAGAACGTGGTCTTTTATAAATGAATTAAATCTTGATTATTAACGGGGAATAACCTTCATTGTTTACAAGTGATCAAATTTTGACGCCGTTGTCGAGAAACTTTTGACGGTTTAAGAAACAAATCATTGGACTTGATTTTAGTTTTTTGTAATAAAGCTTTGCTATTATATAGTATATTTTCTTTTATTATTCTGTTATATCTCTCTCTCCATTTGCAGGTTTACTAATCGGGGATTTGGGAGTTGTACTCCCACGCGCTTAAAAGCAAAAATACTAAGCTAAAACTAAACTGTTTCACAATTTTTTGTATTCATTGTTCATTCTGTGGAAAGTTAGTGTATGCAAGGTAGGAGGTCTTTGTCCTTGGGCATAATACCTTCTGATCCCGATTTAGAAAGAACTTTGAGAGCTGCTAAAGCTTCTCTTAGACAATCCAGTGAGTCAATACCTTTGTAAGACCCAATCATGGCTGATTTACTAGCACGAAATGTTAGGGTATCTACTGAAATTACACAAGCCCCACCAAAGACTCTTAAGGATCACTTTAAGCCCAACAGTTTCAATCCTCCGTCCTGTATTCAAATTCTGACCATAGAGAATCTCATCTATGAGATTAAGCATGCTACAATTCAAATGCTTCCTACTTTTTATGGGTTAGATAGAGAAAACCCATATGATCATTTGAATGAATTTTTAGGAATTTGTTCCACCATCCAAATTCAGGGTTTCCATCCAAAATCCCTGAAACTTTTCTTGTTTTCATTTTCCCTTAAGGATAAGGCGAAACATTGGATTAGCACTTTTCAATCTTCCACTCCCATCACAACATGGGACCATCTTCAGAGACTGTTTTTGTCTCGATTTTAATCTATTGGAAAGACTCATCAAATGATGCGAGTTATATCAAATTTTGTTCAGCATGAGCAAGAGTCATTTCATGAAGCATGGGAGAGAATGAAAGAACTACTAAAGTTATGCCCACATCATGATGTACCTAGGTGGCAAATCATAGAGTCTTTTGTTAGAGGTTTGACTTAGGGAGATACGTAGACAGTGAAATCTGCGTGTGGGGGAGCGATATTGAGTAAAGGTGAGGAAGAGATCATGGGCATTATTTGAAGCATTAAGTGAGGATTCTTTCCATATGGCATCGATGTCCCTTGATAATTGAGATGAACCTTTACCTAAGAAAAATCCTCCCAAGAAGGGTGGTATCTATGAGTTAGGTCACCAAGTGTTGGCAAACAAGTAAGTAGAGTCATTGTCTCAAAAGCTTGATCAGATAATAGCTGCACAAGGGCAATCTTCTAAAGCCCTTGTTAAACCAGTCAACTTGGTGTACAACATTTGCACTGACCCAACTCATGAAATCACATATTGTCCCATGGCAGGCCAATACCCTGAGTTTGTCCAAGAGCAAGTGAATTCTGTTCAAGGATTTGCCTCACCGAGGAATGACCCATATTCCAATTCCTATAATCTTGGGTGGAAGAATCATCCAAATTTTCAGTGGTCAAACCAGCCGGGAGGGTCCAATCCAAGTTAACCTCTGCGACCCACTTATAGCGGCAATCCTAACAGTGTTCAGCCATAGAGACCACCACATGTGCAACCCCAGTACCAGAGTTATGGTGCTTCTTAAGTACCTCTACCCCAATACCAGAGTCAAGCTGTGACTCAACCACCACCACAACCCCAAAGAACCCCAGGTTTTGAGGAAAAAGTCTTAGCTACTTTGAAAAGCCTTGAGGCCACTGCACAACTCACCCATTCCCATTCCCAATCAATTTCAAAATTGGAAATCCAAATGGGCCAATTAGCGGCATCTTTTAATCGCCGAGATGAGGGAAAGCTTCCAAGTCAAGCTGTTAGTAACGCTAAGGGAGCTTATGTGGCTGAGGGTTCTACTTCTCAGAACCCACAATATAATGAGGATGTGAAAGCAGTGATGCTCTTAGGAAGTGGTAGAGTGATGAATAACAAAGTTGGGGAGGTAGAAAGAGGTAAGGAAGAGAAAATTGAGGATTTTGCTAAGAGAAAAGTGATCGAAAAAGTGAGTGAAAAGAATTCAAGAGAAGAAGAGAATAAGAGAGAAAAAGAGAAAGAGAAAGAAACAGAGATTGATGAAGAGAGGGATCACTTTCCCTCTGTTTTAGATGATCTGTTGGCATCATATGATCCAAAAGCCCCATTCCCATCTGTGCTTTTAGTGCCTGAGAGGAAAAGTAAGAAGGGGGCCGTTATAGCTGAAATGTTAGAGGTGTTTAAAAAAGTTCATATCAATATACCTCGTTTAGATGCTATCGAGCAAATTCCTTCTTGTGCTAAATTTTTGAAGGAATTGTGCACACAACAACACAAGGAGCATGGGCACTTGTCCAAACCTACGACTCCTGTAGATATAGCTAGTGCAGTTTGCTAGTTCCAATCCTCGATTAAGAAGAAAGATCATGGGACCCCTACCATACCATATTTTTTAGGAAGTCATTATGTAGATAGGGCATTGGTTGATTTTGGCGCAAGTGTAAACATAATTCCATACTCTGTTTACTCCAAAATGGAGCTCGGAGCACTTAAGCCGACATCTACCATTCTCCAATTTACAGATAGGTCTACAAAAGTGCCTAGAGGGATACTGCAAGACGTGTTAGTCAAGATAAATTCTTTTGTCTTCCCTGTAGATTTTATAGTCCTAGACATGGAGCCTGTTGATATCAATCGACCCCAAATCCCTATTATCATAGGTAGACCTCTCCTGGTAACTGCAAATGTTGTCCTTCACTGTAGGACAAGAATTATGAAGGTGTCCTTTGGGAACTTGAAGGCTAAATTGCAAGTCTACAATACAGTTAATCATCCTCACAACTCTGAGGACTGTTCTGCAGTTGGCCTTATTGATAAGGAAGTGCTGGAGGCATTGCCTTACACTTTAGTTCAAGATCATTTAGAGGAACATCTTGCTCACTTCGAATTTGATAATTTTGATATTGACCAATTCATTGATGAGGTCAACTCATTGTTAGAAACCATCCCACTCATAGGTCAACATCTTTCATGGAGTCCTAACACTCTTACACCTCTCTCCCTAGTTTCCATAGAGGATGCCAAACCATAAATAATCATGAAAAGAATGGTTATTTTAGGGAGGAGACCAAAAGAAAAATAAGTGTGAGTAGGGAGTTATTTCACGTCTGGCTAAAGACGTAAAACTTAGCTCTTTTGGGGAGGAAACCCTCATTTTATTATATTTTAGTTATTTTCCTTATTTTTGGTTTTGTGTTTTGCAGGTTGTTCATACTGTGACATTCCTTGGAAACATTGAGGACAACGTCAGCTTCAAGATGGGGGGTGTATTGCATTTCATTCTTCATATAATCTTATTTGTCATTCAATAGATAATAGATTTTGGAGCCTAAAATGAAAATTTTGTGATGATTAATGCTTTATTTTCCCTAATTTTTAGTACAATCTTTAGAAATTTTTGTGTGATTTTGATTTTATAGGATTGTTAAGTTTCGAGTTTGGAATTTGAGAGTTTTTTATCTTATAGTTGGAACCATGCTTATTTTACACTAATTAATGCACTAATGTAACGTTACTATGATTAGCTTGTATTCAATTTATGCACATGCACGAACTTGGTTTAAATCTATATATCTTGCAAATTTGAGTATCTTATTGAAAACCCTTTTATGAAGAAGAGACTTGCGACAATTAATGCAAAAATTTGAACCATTCGATGCATTCTTGGAACTCAAATATTCAATATATCATTTCTGTAAATTAGTTGTTGCTTTATGGTTATACCTTGCATATGTGTTTAATTCATTGCGTATTTTTTATGCAAATAACTTGTTAATCATTTGATAATATTGTGCATAATTTGGAAAAAAAATTTAGGCCTTCTTTCGAGTCCTTGTACCTTGTTAATTTTTGTAAGTATATTTTAGGATCAACCGTAGTACCCTATTTTTGAGCCTCAAGTTGCTAATTCTTTTGATAAATTTAGCAGCTTTGGGTATCTAGGGTGTCTAGTGTAAATAGAGTGTATTTCAGGCATTTATATTGTTCAATTAAAAAAAATTGAAAATTTGAGCATCACTATCGATAGAACTTCTATCGATAGCCAAGCTTTCATGAAAAAAATAAAAATTCATTTCAAGGCCAGAGCCAAGTTTGCTATCGATAGCGGAATCTCGCTATCGATAGAGATTACGTAACCTTGCCTTTAACTAGCTTCCCCGATCATTTTTCTCACTATTTGTTCCTTCAACCCACCGAAAAACTCCATTGCCGCCGTGACCCTCCACCTTCAAGAGCTTTCCCGATCAGCTCCGGCCACTATTCCAATCAAACTCACCATAGTTGCAATCCTTGCAACCGTACCTTCATTTCCAATTGATTGAAACCTCCCATCCTCCCACTGTCATCACACTCCGGCGAGTTCACTTTTCTGGTCAACCCACTTTGTTTCATTACTTCTCAACCCAAATCAAGTAAGTTGATTCCTCTTTCATTGTAAGAATTATAAACTTGGCATTTGGGTAGTATTTGGGTTTGGGTGTTAATTGGTTGGGTTTGAATTTTGTGTTACTGAATGGTTGGGATGAAGCCTGGTTGTTAGGCATTTGATGTGTTATGGATGGTTTCAGTTTGCAGTATTGAGTAGATTGATTGCCACTGTTGTGTTGTTGAGAGTGTGGTTGGGCTGCCATTTTTCTTTATCTGCTGTGTTTATTTGCTACTGTGGTTGTGCTTTTTGCTGTGAGTCGTGATCATTTCCGTTCAGTGACCATGGTTCGCCAAAAAATAACGGCGAAGGATCAGGGCAAGGGTAAGGGGGAGGATAAGACAACATTTGTTCAGAAACCGAGGCCAGCTAAGGCCCTCGATTAAGGGCATTCATATTCAGGAGGCCTTTGCAGCTACCCAGAGGCCAATGAGGCCCGTAGCCATAGGCAGGGGCAAAGCCCAGCGTACAGCGTGCCCGATTCTTCTGATGATTCAGATTCGAACGTACCTCCAGTCCCCTTACAGAGACCTACTACTAGAGGACAGTCATCCAGTCAGCCACCAGTGAGTGCGCCTCCTACAAGTTCACATTATGTGGAGGAGGTCCTTGATTCTGAGCACCCTGTGATAGGCGCGACTAGCGAGCCTCACATGACTAGGGACTTTGAGGGGTATACAGTGACAGAGGAAGGGTTGAAGGAACTACCAACCCGGCGAGCTCCGAAACCATGGCATGAGGTACTCGAGGCAAATAATTTCAATGTCGAGTGCTACGTGGATCCAAAGGCCTTTAAACAAATAAGCTTGCTGGTACAGACATTGACTAATAGGCACCTCAGCACCTAACTGAGGAAGGGCGCGGGCTACAAGCCCAATGTGGTTCGTCAGTTTTACACCTCAGCTAGCATTTCAGAGGAGAATGCCTAGATGATTAGAGCTGAGGTAGGAGGCCGCATCATGGAGATTACCCTAGACGACATCGCTATATATTTGGGATACGAGCGGCCTGTAGCTTCAGAGGTTGAGTACCCTCACAGAGGTTATCTAGACCTTGCGAAGGATCAGTGTGCTGAGATGGTATGTGAGGACCGATCTTTATGGGATGGGCTCTATTTTACGACTGGGAACATCACCATTCTTACGCAGCAATGAACAAGCTGCTGTACTGTAACCTTAGGGCACGGGGCACTGATTCTCAGATACCAGTGGAGTCTGTACGGCTGCTGTTGGAGTTCATCAGCTATCATGAGATGGATATCGCTTTGTTGATATTTAGCGAGATCCGCACATTCATATTCACACAGCCGCGTAGCAATATGCCGTACCCCCAGATGATCACAGCTTTTGCCTTGGGTGCAGGTGTTGAGTCTGATGAGCCGAGCAAGTGGGGAGAGGGACCTATTACTCCCACTACTATTCAGAGGAGTATTGCAGCTCGAGCTAAGAGGCCACAGACAAATTCTGTTGATCCATCAGAGCCAGCTCCAGACACTACTACTATTCAGACACCAACTACTTTTGCACCTACTCAGCCAGCCACATCTTCTACCAGTTCTCATGACTTGTTACTTCAGGTCTAAGAGGGGCTGAGGACCGTTATGGAGACTCAGTAGAGACAATCCACTCCGCTGGAGAGACAGTCTGCACAGCTTAAGGTTTTGTGGAGACGTTTGGACGGCGAGCCTATTTCTGAGGCCGACCGAGCTTTATTCGAGGAGACACAGCCCACAGCTGGAATTGACATCCCACCTGGGGATGATCAGGAGTCCGAGGAAGCCCGGGGATAGAGAGAGGCAGAGATGCGAGCTGATGTTGAGCAGAGAGATGATGGGCAGTCCTGATTTGGGGTGTTCTTTTTGAGGATGAGTTGATATTTTATTACATAGTCTAAGTTATTAGAGTTTTCAGTAAATAATAGGGTAAGTTTTAGGGTTTCTAGGATGGTCTAGGGTAGTAACCTTGAACACATATATAGACCATCCTATTTTGGAGTCTCATTTTTTGTTACAAACCCAAAAACATTACAAACCTATAATAGTCGTTTTTTATTTCAATTTATATGCACTATTCTCTTATGATTACCTGTTTATTTAAGTTTAAATATGTATGAACTGAATGACTATGCATATATGACTTCGCTACATTCATCTTCATTGCTTATTAAGCTTAATGTATAAGTTTTAAACTTGTATGTATCCAATTGGGACACAAGATCACGAACGTTTCATAGCGAACAATCTTTGAGAGTGACCACCAATGTGAGTTTTTGAAGTCAATACTTATTTAAGGTTAAAATTTATACTTTTATTACAAATATTGTGATTTTTATCAAGTTCACCTCTATTGCACATTGAAAACTTGCTAATTACCTGTTAAAGTTAGCATTTCTTGTATTAATGGTTTAAAATATGTATTCGGTGCATCAGTAAATTATAAACTTGATAACTCTAAACTTATCTATTTGTAATTAACTAGTCTTGTTTTATTTATCTCGTTCTATTCTTTGTTAGTTTCATGTTTGTGGGTAACATTTCTGCAAACCCTCACGAGACTTCACTCGTCCACTAGGGGTAACCTAGAGGTTTAAAAGGCTTGTTGCATCCGCTAAATGCAATCGCGTTTCCCTGCGAAAGTGGCTTTACAGTTTTAAATAATTGTTTATTGACAATAGGAATATAGTTATTTGCTAAGGGACTAGCAAGTTGGGGAATGTGATTGGACTACAATCATACCCTAAATTATGGAATTGTTATGTTTTCTTATGTATTTAATTATATAATAAAGGCATATATTCGTATTATTCTCTTAAATACTAATTTTCACTTTTGTAGGAAAATCGAGCAATAATGTGCAGAAGTCAAGTATTCAATAAAGAAGATAACTGATGAAGAAAGATTGACAAAAGAGGAACAAATTCAGCAATTGCAGAAGTCAGAAGCAAGACCTCTATCGATAGCTAAATATCGCTATCAATAGAAGTTCTATTGATAGCCATGCTTCGCTATCGATAGAGGAGGTTGTTTGGGTCAAAATTGAATTGTAATTTCTTAGACTTCTCAGGGGAATTTTGGTCATACAAAATGCTAACCTATATATATGAAATTAAGGCAGACTTTAAGAGGGTTCAAAGATTGACATTTGAATCAATCTTTTTTCACTTGCAATACAAATAGTTTTCCAATTCTTTTATGCTTAGTGTTCTTCATTTTATGCATGTTATGATTTACGATTAAGTCTTGTTCTTCAATATTTTTAGTTTAAGCATTTAATTTCTTTATTTACTTAAGCATTTCTTTTCTTTATTTACTTAAAGTTTTTTCCTTTGCGCTTTAATATTTCTCATTCGATGACCTATTGGAAGCTTGTCATGGATATAGGAGCTTCTCCTCCATTGATGTGTAACTAAATTACCAAGCTTGGGTGAGGATGAAGTTTGGATTCTTTACGCATTTTTAGCTTTATAAACAACATTTATTACGTGTTTATGTGATTGCATAATTAGGGGAGACTATCTTGATGAATCCAATCGCAATGGCTAAATCAAGATAATTCGCTCGTTATGGATAAAATCTTTTAAAATATAATTGTATTTCTGTGATTGCAATTATATAATTATGCAATAGTTTTATTGGTATAAATAGTAGGTTTAGTATACTTTATTCCCAATTAAGGTGGATCGTGACAATCCATTCCTTTTCATGAATAAATATACCGAATCTACAATTCGTCATCTTCTTGGTGATTCCTTTTTGTAGTTGGATGATCCACCATGAATAAACATTATGAATGTAAGTTTATAACTGAATTGCGTATTTTGATATTCTAACGGATTCTTCACCCAAGTTACCTTTATTCCACCAATTAAATTTCATTTAATTACTTTTCTTATTTCTTGCAATTAGTTCTAAACAACCAAATTCAATCTTGAGATTATTCTTTCACTAGAATTAAATCCGATTATTATTTCTGCAAACCATCACCATTTCTCAGTGGATCGACACCCGTACTTACCAATCTTCATCTAAATTGAGGTTAGAACGTGGTCTTTTATAAATGAATTAAATCTTGATTATTAACAGGGAATAACCTCCCTTGTTTACAAGTGATCATGGGTGAAAGAGGGCTGATTCACGCGGGTCGGCTATTTTTGACGAGCCATTTAAGTGATCTCCATCACTTGCTGTTGCTCTTCAATCGGACGGCTCATCTCATTTGTGCATTTTAGACGGATTTGAAATTCTAATTTTAGAATCCACTACAGTTATTAGATAATAATCCAGAAATTCAAAGATAATAATCCAGAAATTCAAAAAGTCTGCAGTAATTTCAAAAAGTGAATTGTGCTATTAATATCTTTCTAATTGCTACAGTGCTGAATAGTAACTGTTACAGTAACTTTCTGATTTCTACAGTACTTTTTATCGGCTATAGTACTTTTGAATAGTAACTTTCTTTTGAATAGTAACTTTGCTGGGATTTTCAAGCATCTGATAACTTCTGACAATTTATGAAAGCTTCAAGGCTAAAGTCTTCGAGCTTATCTTCTTGGTATAAATGCATCAAAAGCAGTTATATAGTAAATATTTTTTATTGCATCTGGCTGAAAAAATCTAAACCATAGTTATCATCTTCAATAGGTTGCGAACTATTTACTTCTTCCTAGGTGCTGTCATCATCATCGTCAGACCCCATCTGAAATATTGCTTGTTTCAATTTTTCTTTCACTACCACAAAAAAAGGATTAGAAGACAGCTAAAAACTGTCTTCATAAACATACGAGGACAGTTAGGAAACTGTCTTCCCTAGCCGTGTCTTCTAAAGTCCGGACCCTTTCGAAGACAGTTTTTAGCTGTCCTCGTATCTGAACCTTCAAAGACAGTTTTTAGCTGTCTTCGTATATGTCTCTTTTGAAGACAGTTTTTAGCCGTCTTCATATCTGTCTTCGTATTGTGATATTTTAAAGACGGCTAAAAACTGTCTTCATATCTGTGTTTCAAAGACAACTAAAAACTGTCCTTAAAGGGCTATGTATCAACCTGTTAATTTAGGTTAATTTAGGCAACCTGTAAGTGTTCCTGTAAACCTGTACACGTTTCTTATTGGTAATATGTATCAAAACTCTATATGCATATAAATTGAGTACGTACATAAAAGAAGCGCTAGCAAACATAATAAAAATATTTTCATTCACTTAATTAAGACCAAACATGTACCCCATATATAACAAAAATCATATAAAAGCTATTGTGTTAAATTTAATTTGGAAACACTCCTTCCAAATTACATGCATATAAATAGCAAACAAGCGATTTCAATTACAGACTTCATCCATTCAATTGAAGTCACAATGGGTATACATGAAGCAAGCTATCTAGATTTCATACCCCTTCCAAAAGTCTTTGCGCAACCAACTTTGCGTTTTGATGCAACTTAGAACCTATATATAAATAAAGAAATGCAAATTTCAGTTCAATTATTCAAAGTAAGAAAACAATGACATTAATGGAATTCTAAATTAAAATAGTAGCATTTCATCCTTAGGAAAGTAAGAAAAAAAATAAACTTGTTTTTTGAGACGAAAATCCGACAGAATTTCGTCTATTTTTGCAATATTCCCAAATTTTTACCTGTCAAATCAAGAGTATACAACACTTCTATAATTATATCCAAACAATATTTCAATCACATAGCGCCTCCCACGCCTCCCATATCATCAGCAACGAACAATTACCAAGAGAAGTAGACTTCTAAGTTAAATTTCTAACACACTTAAAACTTACATGCAAGCCCACAGGTGCTTTTACATTCCAGCTAGATCTTTAGGCACATCAGGCTCAAAAACAAGAAATATCCCTTGTGCAGCAATATTCTAGTAAACGAAAAATAGTCTTAGAAAACATTAGATGCCTATTACGGCAAAAAGCTTAAACAAGAAGAATGTGACAACAATAAACTATATATGCAAAAGAAATTATAGCTAACAACTTAACTAAACGAACTTAAAGAAAGAGAATTGATATATGGAAAGTTGACTCTGTGAGTGTGTGCACGCGTGTGTCAGATAATGTAACCCTGCATTTGAGTACAATATTCCTAGTTTAAGACCCTTGCTATGAACATAGTATGCTAGAGCTTTAATACCATAAGGAAATGAAAAGGCAATCGGGATTTCTCAAGTATGCAAAGTGTTCCACTATAAACTAAAGTTCAAACTGTGAAGTTAACTCGACATAGCTGGCTCAAACTGTGAAGTAATCTCAATAGTATATTAGAAGGCAAGAAATGCGATACCTTGTAGCAAGTCCCTCTTCTCTGATCACATATAGTGAGGCAGCAGCAATTGCACTGGCTAGAAGATTTCCTCCAAAGGTGCTGAGAAAATTAAAAATCAGAAGCATGGTTAGTTCCTTCAAATCAAAGCCCTGCAGCAATATACCAAAATGTGGCAGAAAGATAGAAACAAAACATATAGATACTGGAAAAAAAAAGGAACAAAAGGTTATAATTAAAACCTAAGAATGACTCAGAATTCACATTTTTATGATCACCCATTAGTCAGAAACAGCTACAGCAAGCCTAATGTTTACAATCATGTCATGGTTTAATCACACACTAAAAAGTATCTCTCTCATGCCATTGAGTTGAAACTTAATGAAATAAAGAATTCATGTAATGGAACTAGAGAACTACCAAATTTGCCCCCCTACAATGACATGAAAACCAAAAAGATAGAACAAAGAAGTAATAATTCAGTGAGCAATGTTGAAGCTTTATTAAATAAAAAGAAACACCAAGATCCAAACATTTTAAACACATTTGGAGCCATAATACTTTTAGTTGAAGGCATTGATTAATTTTGTTTAATATAGCACCACGAGAATTATAATGAGCATTGTGAGTTGAAGGGGAAGGGAAAGAAAAACTAAAATATATAAAAAAGAAAGAATAAAAAGTGTATATCATATCTGCATCCTTATTTCTTCTGGTTACATGCATTCTGGTCAATGATGATGAACAATTATATTTAAAATATATTGGCACTCTAGATATTCTTCTTATTTTTAGGATCAAAATGATCCCAAAATAATCAAATATGGTAATTGTGGTTCATAGTGAAAGAGAGGCAACCATTTCATGGCCATGATCAGACCAGCCAAACCTTGGTCATAGCAACATCAAATATGTCAACCCCATATACAGCTATATCGACAAGCAACTTCCTATTGAAAGATGTCAAAATAGGAAAAAGATCTCAATCTCACTAACTAACTGAAATAGAGCATTAGCTAGGAATCAAATTATCAAATACCATCATATCCAATGCTCGTAGAAAACAGCTCCATTTGTGGCTCATATGCGGAAATTGAACTTTAACTAAGCAATCAGCAAATTCAGTAATGGTACTCTGTATCCTATGTGTTATGATATGTGAAGGATCATGACGGCATGGATGCTTGTCTACCATAATATATGAGCAAGGAAAGCATTCCTCTAGCATCTGAGAAATACGCTTGCTTGTTATCCTACTCCCAATCTGTAGACAATGCAAATAAGAAAGCAATCAACAACAATGAAAGCATATAGTAACACATTATTTGATTAGCATATGAAATTTGATGTATGGTATAACAATTTTCATAGCAAGAATTATATGCCTTATTAGTACATCCCTAACATTGTTCGAGATTTTGAAATTAAAATCTCAAAACATTTATTTTCTTTCTTGGAGTGATCAAAACAAGATGCTATGAAAATTATAATTATCAGAATTGTCAAAACTGAAAGTTACTTCCATAAAGTGAATTAAAATGACACTTATTTATGAATTTGAACTTAAAATTCATGGATTTCCAAGAACAATGAAAGAAGGAAACTGTCAAATGTTTAAGTTGCCTTCTCAGAAAATTTTGAATTTTGTTCGAACTTATATAGCTTACACTCTTAGAATTTGGTTATGTTAAATATGTACGATCAGCCTCATTGATCAATAAAATCCATCATCAGTCATTCTTCTAGAAGTTAATGATGGTGTGACCCTAGATAGAGCTAAATGGTGAAAAAGTATTCACCTAACCAACCCAAAGTAGTTGAGTATAAGGTTTAGTTGAATTAACTGAGGTGTTTTTATCTTTAGTGTACCTTTGTTGGCTCTCACTTCTGCTAACATTCTGATGACTGAATTTAGACTCTGATTCACAATTGCAAAAGCATTGTACACTGAATGCAGCAAATTTGGGACCTAAGCCACCAATTGAGTCTACCTACAAAAACGTGAACATAGAACCCGAACAGCTCAGTTTAATTGTTTCTTTTGGTGCAATTTCTAAAAACTTTGATAAATTTGAGCAGATCATAGGTGGGATTTCCCTTCCAGCATTACAGAGTATTGATTATATGTATAATATGGTCCTCCAACTCGGCTCATATTAATAACAAGAAAGTGAAGCCCGAGCCGAGCTCAAGGTTATAGCTCTACATATAAGTACTAAGCAAGGGAGGCATGTATTTTCCCATACACCAAATTTCAGAATCTAGGAGAATAAGGAGTAAGAAATAGGGAGGGGGGGG